>JAQPZY010001635.1:2482500-2762500 GCA_029931535.1 Margaritifera margaritifera
TACAGTATGACTTGTGTCAATATTGTATGTGAAATGTCCTTAATTATGGAGAAATTAAAAGTCTTAGAACATAAAAGTAAAATCAGTCTAAATTTAAAACTGTTAGATTAAGTGAAAGAGAATATAGCAAAAATGTTTCTTTTCATTCATTTGAGCAAAACAAGATCAGAGAGTCAGATGGTAAAAGTTTGCTAATTCTTATAAAACCAGTATATAGAAGGATGCGAATCTGTTTTGTCATCATTTTTCCTAAATTTGGACTTGTTTGCGACCTTGACACTAATAAATTCAGTTCAAGATTAAATCATTCAATAATAACACTTGTTTTGTCCTGACGGTTCCGCTCTACGGTTATTAAGTACTTCGGAAAGTGGGACAGGTTTAAAGTGAAGTTCTGACCTCGATTCTATGATTCATTTCTAAAGTAAATACTGTACTGACTGTTTAAAACACTGGTACACTGGTACTTTAGAGATGTCACGCACAACCTAATTTCTGATCGGTTCGGAGAAGATTGGTTCTAGAAGGATTAAATGGGTTTTTATTTCAATTCTGCGTAGTGGGAGACTATATAATAGGATTAATATCAGTATTCTGGCATTCTTCATGGTTACATTGGATTGAGAGGTCATAAACGAATTTGGTTGATTTTGTGTGTGGGATATTCTACTTTTGTGATATTATCATACAGGACATTCTGGATATGTACTGTTTCTTCAACTTTATTAATCATACAGCTCCGTGGAATTATCGGAAACATTTCTAGAACTTGTGATATTCCATTCACAGGGATTATTTGGAATTTATAACACTTGGATATATTTGATTCTTATTAGCGCATGAGTACAGTGAACGTTACTTCATTCGGAACATACTACATTCGGAATATTTGGATTAACTTCCGGATTAGTGAAATTTAGAACAAGTTAGGACTATTAAGGATATTCTATACTGTAAGTTATTTTAATTCTTTCACTTTGATTGTTTGTTGAAATATTTTAATATTTTAGGAAATAAAGATTTGTATTTTAAATCTTGAAAGCATGTTTGAGTCTTTTTCTTTTGTTACATTACCCCTAGTGGTAACAATTATTACTGCCATAATTATATAAAGTAAGGTTGGCAGCCATATACTTAGCATGGGAAAATCATGTGACTTTTTAAACACAAGATGCCGCTGTAAAGTTAAGTGTAAGGAGTTATTTTTCTGGTTTAACATGGTGTCGTCAATAGAGATATCCCAGGATATCCTAGAGGTGGGTGAAGTAAATAGTTATATCCCATCAAGCCTAGTGCGCGTGCGTACTTGAAAATTTTAAAAAGTTTGAACCAATGCACAATTTTTTTTTTTTTTAATTTGCACATGCATACTTAATTTTTGTTAATAAAGCGTGTACATGCGCACTTAAAAATAATAAAAATTTGACAAAAAAAACTATAATTTATAACAGAAAAAAAGTTTAAACAATAAAATATTCCAACAATTGTTACACTTCATATACATACACATACATACCAAAAATCACAAATATACTTTTGGAGTTGGAAAAATATTGGCAGTGTTTCTATTTCTAGAAACACGTGTATCCCTGAACATTAAAAAAAATATAAGGGAGAAGGGCTGTTGTTTAGTGCCCACAACTCCCAGCCCGGAAGTCTGCAGGCAGTACATATTTGCATGTATTGGTTTGCACCCCGAGGGCATATGGAAACGGATGGGCTAAAGTGAGGCTGATTATCCTCACTTTCTCTATCTTCCATCCTTGGGATCAGGGTTCTTCTTGTGGTGGCTGCTGTTGCGCTACTGCTTCTACTATAGCTATTCCTCGAACAGCTCGCACTGCTCTTGTTGGAGTTGCTGTTGTCCCTGCTGCTGATGTTCAAGATGCAACCTCATCTCCCTGTTTCTCCCTTTCTTTCTCTTCATTCAATACATCCCACACCAGTTCTTTAGCCACTCGAAAGAGATTCCGGTCGTCTTCACTAATTTTCATGGAAGTAGCTCCAGTTCCTCTTTTAAAACAAAAAAATAACAAATTAAAAACAATTGGAAACTATAAAAAACTATTAGAAAAAAAAAAAGAAAAAAAAAAAAAAAAATCAAATGTACCAACAAAAGTTTTAAATAAATTTACAAATCAAAGAAATTGCATGTGCGTGTATATTTATAAAAGAAGAAGTACCCCAAAAATAGATAATCATGCATAGTCATATCTTAAGTAGGAGGGAATCATAACATATATATATATATATATATATATATATATATATATATATATATATATATATATATATATATATATATATATAGAAATTGCATGCTAAGTGTGGAAGGGGACACATTTTTTTTAAAGACACCAATCATTACTGACCGACACATATCCTTACTGACCAGCAGTCTTACTGACCAACACACATCTTTACTTACCAACACACAGCCTTTCTGATCAACACACATCTTTACCGACTAATATTCACACACGAGCACAACTCTTGGGTCCTCGGATGGCTGATTGGTCTAAGGCGCTCGCCTTTCCAGATCACTGACATTTCACCTCTGTCCGCATAAGATCGAGTCTCGGCCCGGCTCAACGTGGGTATGTGAGAAAGCTTGCCAGTAGCTTCCCGTGGGTCGGTGGTTCTTCCTGGACTTTTCCCGGGTTCATCCTCCACCAGATATACCCACCATCAGATATAGCCTATCAAGTGCTTAAAAATGGCGTAAACCACACAAAACCAAACAACATACAAACTCAGGTGTAAAGGAGATATAAAGTATATGGAGAGCTATGAGAACTAACACCTATTCCTACAAACACATACGCGTTCTTAAAGACACACACACAAACACACGGATGAGGGATAGGTGAGTTGTGTGATAGTCACGAACACACATAATGACAATCCAACACCAACTTTTACCATCCAATATTCACCTTACAAACAAAACGGACGAGTAACTATTACATAACTCCCATTTATCTGGTCCGTTATGTTTGTATGTGTTGTTTTTTTAATGGTAAATATGTGTGTTAGTGACCATTACCGATCCACTACCTTCCCTTATCCGTTTGATTCTAAGGGTAAGGGTTGGATTGTAATCATGTGTATTAGTGACCATCACATGACCCTCGTCCGTTTTGATTGCAAGATGGGTATTGAATGGTAAAGGTGGGTGTTGGCTTGTAATTACGTGTTAGTAACCATAACATAACTCTCCTTTTCCTCATCCTTTTGTTTGTGTGGGCGGGTGTTTGTGTTTAAGAACGTGTGTGTGTCAGTAAGAATAGGTGTTAGTCCTGATAACCCTCCACATACTTTACAACCTGCGTCTATGTAAGTGTTGGTCAATAATAATGAGTTTTGGTCAGTACCGATGTGTATTAGTCTGTAAATATGTGTGCTTGTGAATAGGACTGTTTGGTCAGTATAGTTGTGTGTTGGTCAGAATTTTTTTTTTTTTAAATATAAATGTTTCCCTTACCACATTCTACATGCAATATCTATCTATCTATATGTAATGAATCCCTCCAGCGTTCCAAACTTTATTTTTTCATAAATACACACATGCACATACAATTTGTTCTTTTTCTGTTTTAGTTTATTTGGATTTGGCAATGAATGATTCTTTCAATCTTGGACAATCTTGACTCTCTCGGTCGTGGTACTGATGCATGCGGAACGATGTACATACAGTCCTCAGTGTCAGTCAACACAGAACGCCGTCATCGTGACTTCACTCGTGTGTTTTCGATAGAGCTTATTTGTGATCGTTTCATGATAACATAATTTCACGGTATACCATGGTATACTAACTTTATTTGATTGCTCTCTCTCTCTCTCTCTCTCTCTCTCTCTCTCTCTCTCTCTCTCTCTCTCTCTCTCTCTCTCTCTCTCTCTCGCACTATACAGAGACCGGCATTAGATGGAGATATTCTTCAGTTCCATACGGATTCTTTTGCTGTAAAGATGGAACAACAACAAAAGATCACTTTTCTGGTGAGAGATTTGCAGACAGTGATTCGAAAATACACAAAACAAACAAGACTTATTGGGAAACTCAACAATACTTCCGAGATAAAAAGTGGAGATACTTGTAATGCCTGTCAGGAGAAATGGCACAGGGTCCCACAATATGCACAACATCAAGATAAGAGCAACCCGTTATCCTAAGAACGGAGACACCAGGTCCCGAAAAAAAGCCAATACGAATGTTTTGTGTTACGAGCAAGGACATTGGCATCAGAGTGTATTCCACCCAAAAGGAAAGTAAAGGAAGTGAAAATGGAGGAAAAAGAGATTCAAGAGGAAACAGACGAACCTATACCCTCTAAGATATTCAAAGTAATACACTAACAAATACTAATGTTCTTTTTATCATGTCATTGAAATTTCATTGTGATTCATATTTCACGAGAATATACCAAACGTAAGTGAAAATGAAAAAATGTCTTGATTTGTTCATTATTATTATTATTATTATTATTATTATTATTACTGTGTCACAGAATTGTGTGTAGTAAAATGTTTATGCATTATATATGAACGAAAACGTAGACGGATTTCGTTGCCGCGTACAACGTTACACGAGGGTGCTTTATTTTTAGCCTTAGCTATTTGAAATTACTGAGCTCAGTTCACCCACTGATGCACGCGCAAAATGTCTGCAGTGAGAAACCCGATTACCTCAAGTTCCCTGGCCGTGGATTTGATCATAACTAGGGTACTTATAGAGTAAATTCTCGCTATAGTATCATAATACAGATGAGTTTTGTCAGGAAGCTGTCCACTTTACGGAAGCAATCTTCAGCTGTAGAGGTATGTAAAATGTAAAACTGCTATCCTTTCTGTGTGATAGAACTGTTTTATATACTGGATGTTTCAGAATTTATTTTAAATTTTACAGAGAGTCAGACCTATGTCACATAACGCCATGCTATCAGACTATAGTCTGTTTCAAGCTAGTCCTGCTTATAGCCGAACGGAAAAGTTGAATTCAATTATATGTTGCATGCATTCAATGTTGAGTAGTAGTGCGATTATTCTTGCCGGAGACAGATTCATTTACGAACGTATTTATGATAATATGAAATAATGTAATGCATAACAAAGTCAATTCATTTGCGCGCATGCGTAATGTATATCACTATCTTCGTGCTTAACCGTGTTTCGTGCATTACACGGCTCAGTCATTATATTTTAAGCTGTTCACGGGGTGTCGTAGAACTCGGTTGGGTTTCGTGGAACCTGGATGCTGCGGTCGATGGTGACGTTGGCTCGGAGAACGGTATTGGTTTCCTCGCAGTGAGGGGCCAAAGGGTAGGGACCAACGGGTTTGTGGGGAAAAAGGTTTCTCTAGGGATCCGTTGACAGACTGGGAGGAGCGGGCCATGAGTGTTTCTCCATGACCATTCGACGAGAGCTGTGAAACCGGAAATATCTCGTGATCTTCTACTAGGCGCCACAAGATACATAGCATCATATGTTCAATTTTTGAAAGTCTAATTCAGTATCGCTAAATGGGTGAATCAATTATAGATGCATAGTACTTGACGATGAACCATACATTGTTCATATTTCCTTATGAATTCTATACATTGATTATTCCTGGTGCTAGATCCATATATCAATCAAATTTGTTTATAAGTTTCATACATCGATTCTTGTTTGGTTATTCGTTGAACTTCCATTCTCTGATTAGTTCCATGTAGGAACAATATAATGTTCTTGTATCCGTTGTTGAACTCTATGCGCATCATTCTGTTAAATCCATTGTTTGACTTGTGCGCACGAGCAAGTTGTCAGATTCATTCATCGTTCACTTGCATTATAAATAAATATCTCATTCACGAAATTGCTTTCAGTGTCTTTGCTAAATCATATATGTATGTTTGGTGGTATATTGGTGTGTGTGAAGTCCCGACAAAAGAGCGCAGGACTAAAGCGCGCCGACAAAATCGCGGAATCAATTATTGCGTATTTTATGTGTCATGTAAAGAAAGGACTGACAAATACAACATTAAAGCTCATTAAGCATCGTTTATTAATTAATATCTCAATATTAAGAAATACATCATTAAAAAACAAATAACATCATCCATTCATTAATATCTCAATATGCAGAAAGACATCATTAAAGAACAAATAACATCATCCATTCGTTAATATCTCAATATGCAGAAATGCAGTGTTTATTAATTTTTCAAAACGTTCAATTATTACAAGTGTCTTCTACTGTGCGACGTTATCCGCGATCCCGCGCAGAGAGTCCATTATTGACACATTGCCGTATGTCGGAATTGAAGCTTGCAAGCGTCGATTCAGTCTTCCGACGTACGTGTCTTCACAGTAATCGGTTATCGGTGCTAATTATGGAGGACAGCATTCAACCAACTCGTCAAACGTTGCCGGTATGTCAGCAATTGGGACGAAGCAGAGAGCTAACAGCATTTTGAAGTGCATGCGCGAGTTTTCATCGTCACGATACGAATCTGTTGGATGAAATTCTTATACTTTGCGCCAAAGACACTGGCCGAGACGAAAATAAAAAGGTCCAACTATCCGGGCTCCCTGGAAGACGGTTTTCCACGCGTTTTGACTATCTTTCTCGAAATCTGATATTAGACTCGCCTGCTGCAAGGAAGGACGAAATATTCGTAGTATTCGTTCGTAGCTCTGTTCCGTCTTATCTGTGCTATTTATATTGTATCGAGTACGCAACTAGCTTTGAAGAATGACTCCTCAAATAATATTTGAAACTTAGAAATTATTTCACTTTTCGTGTCTACTTCTACTCTGTGCTCTTTGTCTTTGCGCAATTTTGTCGAGGGTTTTAAGCTGCGCTCTTTTGTCAGTGCGCAGTTGTCCTGCGCGTTTTTGTCGAGACACCACACACATCTATATATCACCAAGCATACCGTTACACAGACCCAGAGAGGGTGAGGTAGAAGTGTTTTTATTAATTTTTGCTTTCAAGTTTGGAAATATTTTTATTTATTATATACTTTTTATTATATTTAATTCTTTTCAATTAGTTACTTTTTTTCTAAATTTGTCAACATCTTTTTTTATACAAGTTGTTCATTTTAAAAATGTTTTCACAATTATTGACATTTTTTACAACTTTACAACTTCATTTTAAAACAATTGTTGATATTTGGAAATATTCAATTGTTATTTTTGAAAAAATTATTTGATATTCTTTCAAATTCTTAAATGTTTTTATTTTTTTTCTATAGCATGTTTACTTTTGAATTTTTATACAAGTTTAAATATATGTTACAGTTGCCTTAATTGGCATATATTTTACAGCTTTTAGTTTTTATTAATATAGTTTGTAACCTTTTTTATTTTACATTTTTATTTTTAATTTTTTAAACATTTGTTTTTTTTATTTTTTTTATTTTTTTTAAAAATATTATATTATTTGTTGAAATTGTTATTTATTTTTCTTTGCACAATTTACCATTCAGCAGACAACAACCAGCAGTTCCAGCATTAGTAGCTGATTAACTTAGGCATAATTCCAGTTAGAACATGTCAAGCACCCCCTAGACCGGGCAGAGGAACTAGAGATACTTCCACTAAAAACGGAGACTAGTGAAGACGACCAGAATCTATGTTCGAATGGCTATAGAACTGGTGGGGATGTATTGAAGGAAGAGGAAGAAAGGGAGAACATACATGGGAGAACAGAAGATGTTGCAGCTTGAACATCAGCATCAGCAACAGCAGCAACTCCAACAAGAGCAGTTTAAGCTGTTCCAAGAATGGCTGCAATGGAAGCAGCAGCAGCAACAGCAACCACCACAAGAAGAACCCTGATCCCAATGATAGAAGACAGAGAAAGTAACGACAATCAGCCTCACTTTAGACTGCCCATCTCCATTAACCCTTGGAGTGGAAACCAGTACATGCAGATATGTGCTGCCTGCCAACACCGGCTTACGAGTTACAGACACTAAGCAAACAGCCCTTCCCCCTTATATTTTTTTTCAATGTTCAAGGCCACCCAGGTTTCAGAAATACTAAATATTGCCAACCCAAAGGACACCAACTTTATCTTACATCAGCATGGTAGTAAGACTGTTGGATTCAGTATTAAATTCCTATAGGACCCTAATGTGGCCCACAATGTTAAATTCTCGTAAGACACACTACGAGTCCACAATCTTAATTTCTCTTCACCGCCATACCAGCCGAACCGTAATGTTAAATTCCCCAAACAGCCATACCAACCCACATTGTTAAACCTAGGGAGTTTTCAACGTTAAATTCCACAAGCCCAATCCAAAATGGCGGCGTAATGTTAAATTCCACGAGCGCCACATTGACCCCATAAACTACTCACAATAATACGAATGCAATGTTTAATTCAAATACATATAAATATTTCTCTTCTTTCATAAAGTCTGCTGAAAATGGACATTTTTTCATTAAAAATGTTTAATATGGAAAATGAAAAATCCACAGCAAAGCAGGTAAATCCATTTTTCTATTGACTTGCAACCATATTATTTGCCTTTCAAAGATGAATTCAATTCTAGGTTTTCATGTGTGCTTGACTTCACATTTATATATATGCTAGTCAAGTTTGCTTTTATTCCATGGATCATCACGTAAGAAGCTATACATTGTATAGAATGTTCTATTTAGTATTTTCCAAGTTCTGAGCCATGGACTCTTTGCAGAACAAAGAAATATATATTTTCACTTTAGAGTATGTTCAAGAGGTTAGTCACGCAGGAAGGGATGACCTTATAGCTGAAAGTATTATTTTTTACAACAGCAATGACCTGTCTTTAAAAATGCTTGAGAAGGACATGAAAGGATATCTAACACTGGAAAGTGGCTGCAGATGCCAATTTTTGAATGATTATTTTGACTGTCCATATGAAGCTGTTGAATTTGTATGTTGTGACCTTTGTCAAAGTGATGCACCTAGAAGTGCAAGTGATATGAAATTTGTAACAAGACAAAATCAAATTGATAGATACCTTGTGCACATGGCTTTAAAGGAATATGTGAAAGCTGATGTATCTGGTGAAATTGCCTTTCACCTGACTGATGAACAGAAACATTTGACATCATACCTATGGAAATCAATGAAATTGTTCAATATTACAACATACCCTGGTACACTGCTATTTCACTGAATGCAATACTTGTTACCTTTAGGAAATAATAATAAGTTATTCAGAGCAAGCAAGTAAACCATGACCTTACCAACAGGGCAGAAGAAAGGTGGGCGTGTGTAGAGATGAAAGCACAATTCAAAAATGAGACCAGTGCCCCCCCCTTCCCCCCCGGGTTTGATATTTGTCTTTAATCGAAAAATTATTCAGGATTCTCAAATGACCTTGAACTTATATCAGGAGCAGAGGGAGAATATGGTTGTGTGGAGACAAAAGGGAAATGCTTACTAGTGGATACACTTGTCCAAATATGACACCAATTGCTTCTGAGTTTGGGAATTGTATCAAAACAGAACAAAAGTTAAGCCATAACCACCTTAACTGTTGAAGACACTATCACTATAGGTGGAATGAGCGATGCCTGTGTCTTGCCGTTGCCAAAGCTGGCAAGACAACTAGAGAAATGCTTACTTAATGTTGCCTGCAGCTTCAAGTACAAAAGGGGGAATAACTATTACAAAATTTGTGGCAGCACAGTGGTTAGTCCATGTTTGCATCATCATAAGATGACTATACATCTAATATGTACCAATAATCACATATTTCTATCAATAACTGTGAGAATAACGGCAGACAAGTGTAATGGATTCTAATCAGCTTTAATTTAAAATGGGCTGCTATTCCTATGTATTGCAGCCGTCTAACATGCAGTTTCACTATGGCAGATAATGGTTTCTGGGCAGTTCCAAGAGGTAGGCTTACCAATTGTTTACAGATTTTTGAATATTACTTTCAAGATTCAAAATCCAGTCTAAGTTTGTGATAGTCAATCCAGGACTCAACGTCTAGTCTATTTACTGAATCTGCCGGTGCCTGTATACTTCTGTGAGCACTGAAAGACCTGCCTGAATGTGGTACAAAAGGCTTGACTTCGTACAGATCATGTATCATTTTCAACTCATCAATATGAGAGTTTCTTTGTTTGTGGTAGACTGCCCTCACCTTTACATCTGATACGCTGTCAAAATTATCAGAAATATTGTCCATGACACCTCCTGCTTTAGATCTGGCCAGTAGGTTTTTTTCTTTGTTCATTGGTCCCAGTCCTTTAAGCATCTTTTTTGTCCTCTTGACAAGGTGTTCCATTAGTAGATCTGCTGGTATATGACTATCTTTCTTCCCTCTGATGTTGACAAAAAGGCCATATATATTTTGATATACAGTGCACAAACTATATGATGCTTGCTGATGGCATGATAAGCGCAAGATCTCTAGAGCATATTTACTTCTGTTGTTGTGATTCTTGAATATCATCATCATGTATTTAAAGCAACCAAGTAACCTGTCCCTGTCAGGTCTATGTATCACATCCAAAAACTCCATGTACAGTAAACCAACCTGTAACACATTATGGCCATATTGTTGCACATGATCAGTCTCCATTGGCTTTAACACTGTCTTTTTTCCTTGCTTTAAAACATATATAGTTTTAACTTCCTCATTGCTAACTTTAACTTGAATGGGGATCAATGACACCTGGACAGTTTCTTCGGCAACCATGTAAATGTTGCATCCTGCTAAGACATACACTTTGATAAAATGGTCTATAGTCTGCTGAAGTCACGTGTCTGTTATGGAGTCTGGAGGTATGTTCTTGGTTGGAACACTGTGTAGATCAGTAAGTCTGAAGAAATCACACAGTGCCTCCACAATGTATGATTTAACAAATGATAAGAAGAAATCTTTATCTACATCATAATGATTCTTCACATCTGGGTTCACATCATCCTGCCTGATACGAATTCTCTCTCCATTCATAGAGCTGGTTTCAAAACTATCCAAACTAAAGAGCTTCTGATAAGCCATTGCCAAGAAATTCATAGCTGCATGCCAGAGTTCAAAAGTAATTGGATATAGATCCCTCAGACTCTCTCGGGCATCAAAAACACCTATACCAACAAGTTGTTCTCCACCTTTTTTTTTTACTGGTGATCACGTGATAAAAACAAAAACATCATTGGCATGTGCTCTGTGCTTGATGAATCTGGCTTTCTCCAGGTTACTGTGACAGCGACAGGTTTCTGGTAGTTGTTCTCTGAATAAATATGTTGAGAATTGTGTGTCCTTTCGTTTTTTTACAAACATTACGTGACTTTCATTTAATGTTTTCGAATTTTTTGTACAACAACGTTGGAAAGGGGTTTATTGTTGATATCACGTGACTATTTGACCTCTGATGTCCTGGACATGTAGGTTGCGAGATTAAGGTAGTCACGTGACTAGCAATGCTAATGGCATGTACCAGGTCAAATTTCATCAACGCTGCAGTTTCGTCTCGTCTGTCAGCGGATTAAAAACAAAACGAATGCCATACTCCAATTTCTGAAAAGATAAATCATATTCCTATCGATTTCATGCAGGTATGGCTCGATGTAAGGTCGTTTAAGTTCGCTAGGCCCGGTAGTAAGCAGCTACCCTATGCCGCTACCGCGCGTTGGCGGCGAATTCCAACTTTTCGATAGGCAGTGGGCTCTGACCCCACACCCCAACATAAATGTCCAAATATCAAAAATGGGGTGTGAAGGATCAGAGGAAACTCGGACCAAGTAATACACTTGCTCCACTAAATCTCTCTCTGTCAATTGATCACCACCTATATCCACAGGAGGATGATCAGTGTCTCCATAGATCTCGTCTACTGTTTCAGTGTATGATTGCATTATCTTTTATATCAAGGAATCGATTGAAAATAGAATTATTTTTTTTACATGATGCAGTCGGAATGTACAATAGTTGACAAACTATCGTCACATTCACCCCCTCGTGGAAGAGGGTTAGTATTTCGATTCTAATATCTGACAAAATGCGGGCTGTCATGTATAACGATATATCAATATCGATGTAAAATTGATCCAGGAATCTATTGCAAAAATAATTTTTTCGATCACTCAGTGTGAAATGTGCAATATTTGCAAAATAATCGTTACCCTCACCCTCTCGTAGAAGAGGGTTGATATTTTCGTCTTAATCTTTGACAAAATTAAGGCTGACATATATGACCTCATATCAATTTCGATGTAAAATTTATCAAGGAATCGATTGGAGAATGAATATTTTTTAGATGACGCAATGGAAAATGTACAATATTAACAAAATATCGTTGTGTGTACTTCTTCCGTCATCTTCGCCTACTAGTAAAAATATTTGTAAAAATAATTATACGACCGAATTGCTGGTTAAGCTTGAACACAAGATAACGACTGCTATAAATCAAACCGAAAGTATTAGTAAAGTTCGCATTGTGTCACTAACAAACAGAAAATAAAAGGAATTAATATGCCACGGTTAGATTACCGAGCTTTATCCATATGCGGCCATTTGTTTTTATCACATGACAATATAGCGTCGGCGTTCACCTGACTTCGTATAGCGGAGTGCAACGGCAGGGAGCATACGAAGCAGGGAACCAGACTATTTCATTCGTGACAGCTCGGTCAAACCTACTGTCAATCCAATTGGAGAAATTACCAAGATGGTCCTAATAGATTGTGGGGGTTTCTTTTTTAGCGGAGAATTTCCGGCGAAGAAACTATATCATTTTTCTGTAAGGGTGCAATGGACAGTTTTATGCACAAATTTAATGCCGCATCCACTAGCCTAATATAAAAAATCATAAAAAAATAAATTACACAAGTGAGGTCAAAAAGGTCCACATTTTTGGATAGCTATATTAAAACAAAGCATAAAAATAGTATTCACTTGACCTGACAAGTCAATGGCAGTTCATAGCAGAAGAAGTTTATGCACCCCAATCCCAAATTTATACCTGCATTTTTCACGTCCGAAGGTCATTTTTGACACCAAGTGATGCTCACAGTGCAAACACAAGCCCTTTTCCTAAGTGATTTTTCCGCAGAACATTGTGTACTAAACAGCTTGATGCAATTCAAAATAGTTGCCATCCAAGCCGTTTTTGAGATATTCTTCTTGCCTTGAATCCACATGTTTTCGACTATGGGTGGCTAGCTCTGCTTCCTAGCCGACTATTGGCATTTCACTGTCTACATACTGTGAACTGACAATGGGAGGTGTACATGCCTCACATCAATTTGAAGAACAACACAAGCCCGAAACAACTAATTCACAAATATATCCATATCTTTAATTATTAAACAATAATAGCTCAAAAAGTCACATCATAGCTTTAAGTTAAGAAATCTGACAGGGGCCAATTAACGAAACTGTCCCCTGCCACCTAAATTACTGCGCTATTCGAGGTATATTTTAGTCTTGCAAAAATAGCCGAGATTGATCCGGATGAAATACGCAGTCTAAAAAACATTTATTGTCTACGCGAGTCTAAAAATATACGCGACGAAGTCCATCACGAATGTATACTATGCTAGATACGGCAGACATGATTTGTTCATAAAGATTACGGGAAAAGAACACTATTTTCAGCTGGAGTTAATTAGGTTTGCTGTATGTAGATAAAAGAAACAAATATGGAGGACAAAAATGAACGGAAAATGGTAAGTAACTGCACTCTGTAGTTTACATTTGTGTCAACTATCATAGTTACTATGATCATGGTGACTAAGACCAACGAGTTGTTCTTCACCTTTTTTTTCTAATGGTGGCCATGCTTATTTCATTATAGTACGGGCCCGTTGCATTCTGAATCGCTCAGGTAAAACTGATCGAAAGTATTTATCTGGGCCAGTTACTATCTAGCTGAGGATTATTTAATCCCTTTATACCTTACAAAATTTCAAAGCAAACTTTGTTCCGTCTGCGCAGACTTTTTTAATTTGGAAAAATACAGTTGTTAACAGCGAGTGCAATGTTTGTTTGTTGTTTGAATTTAAGTCGTTTTCGCCCTTCGGGCATGTACGACTATATACCCCCACAGCGTGCGAAGCACGCTTAGGGGGATTCAGTGTGTGATTGAACACACTATATATTGGACAGGTGTTTTAACAGTTCGTAACACACCTGACACTGTACTGAGTACACCCCTCCAGCGCAGCATGGTTCCCCACAATTAAGGGGGTTAAATTGAATGCGCGCTATTGGAGAGTGTGTACATTTAACACACCCCACCATCAATGCATGGTTTCCCCACAAAGGGGGTTCATTGAAGGCATGATATTGTGAGGTGAGTATTATACCTGTACATAGGACTAGAACCACAATGTTTACAGGTATATATGTGCGCGTTGTAGCGCACGTTGTTGATTAAATTGCTTCAAGGTCTCAGTCAGGAGTGGCACAGATAGCACGGACTAGGCAAGCGAAAGCGCGAAGCGTGACGGAAGCTGAAACGCCAGGAACGTACATACATGACCAAATTCTGCCCAGTTAAACTAAGTCGGGCTGTCCCTAATACCAATAAAGTGTGAGCCACTTGTTCAATTATGGCAATACTACGAGTTACAAAATTTTTTCCAATTAACGTGAATATTTCCAGTTGTAAAAATTTTGTGTACAAAGTGTACCTATTATTTGCAAAAAACAATACCAATCTTTGAGTAAAAATTACTCATATCATTTTCGTATCACGCACACTACAATTGTGAGTTGAAATTGTTTTAGACGGTGGTTCGAAATTGATCAAATTTGTGTTTTAAAGAGTATAATCAAAAGGGGTTTTCGAAAAAAAGCCAAATAGAAAACCCCATTGATTCAGGCAATGTGATAGCCCTTAGAAGGACTATTGTTAACAGCAGGTGGTCCCCGGTAGAGAAGCTCTGTCTATCTGCCTTGCTGGCTCTCTCCTTGACGCAGCGCCCCCTTGGTAGCTCGCTATGCTGAACATGCTGCTCCATGTGGTCGGCTGTTGGCTTAGAGTAATTTCCTTTTCTTTTTGTTTTCCAAACCCGAGAGGGCTTATATACAAACAAAAAAAATGAGTTAGAGTGCAATGTTAAAGAAATGCTATTTATAGTATAAGCACAGCCTAATACACGTTAAAAGGTGCATGGTTGCGACGCGGATCTTCGCTCAGGTAAAACTAAAAGTCGGTACATTTATACTATATAAAACGTGCACAATACCATCCGCTATAATCATTAAAATTAAAATAAAGGCTACGAAAACTACAGTAAATGTCTTTATCTGAATCATAAAAATTTAATGCAAGTAGAATATAGACGTTATCATTATGTTCTTAATAATATGCCACACATTTCAAAATAATGCAGTCTGTTTAACTCCGGACTTAATCCTACACGGGGCTTAAAGCTTCTCTTTAGCAGTAAAAGCTTCATGTTTCCGTATCCTGTTATCTGTTGTAAATACCCACTAATTAACACTCTGACACCTATGTGTTTGAATGACTACAGCAAGAATAATTGTTAAGGAACAGCATGGTCATTTGTATAGGGAATGCTTGATATTTTATTCACTGGTCAGTTGATTGCGTGACAATTGTCTGATAACACTGCAAAGCCACAAGTGTGTGTTGGTGGCTTTCTTTTTGTTTTTTGGTTTTTAAAAATGTTTTTACAAATCATTGTCCCATAATTTGAACAACCTTTAGCAGTGAGATTGACTTTGATGATTAGCAATTACTTAAATTAATTGATTTATAAATTCAGATAAGAAACTTCTTTCTCTTGGGCAACAATTGTACACATAATGCATTGAAGAAAAACACAAGGAAGACTTTCTGGCTTTATTGTTCATGATTCAATAATAATAAGATTAACACTTATCAACTTTTTAATGAGCTGATATCTTTCAAAAATAAGCTAAGATCAAAATGCAAGGTTGACTATTGACACATTTGAAATGAATATTCGCAAATAGAAATGTTTAACATCTTTATTCATACAAAAAAGATGCAATCATAAGACACTTTTTTCTTCAAGAATGTAATACATCTCTGCCAAATTGTTAAATCAAACTTTTGTTTATTTTGGCACAAAACTTTGCAGTACTTCAAGAAATTTGTGAAATTATTGTAAAATTTTGGGAGCCACACCACACGATTTCTGCCCCAAAATGATAATTAATATTTTACACATTATTATTTTGTACCTTGAAAAAAGAAAAAAAAATTTTTTCATGTAAAGAAAAATACATGACATTTCGGGAGCCATGCCACGATTGTGTTATATCCGAATTTGTGCTGTATTCTGCCTAAATCTTTGAAAGACAAATGCTGGCATTGTAAGAAGTGTTTATTTTTGTTTTATTAAAATTTGTTTCATATTTATGCTCTGCCCTGAAGTTAAAATCATTTCATTTTTCAGACTGGAAAGAAAAGATTGAGGGAAGTAATTTCCACAAATCAAACCCTGAACGCAAGCTGGTGGAACACATTGAGTTGATTCCACTGAGTTGTGAGTGTTATGACGACCTAGAAAAGGCTGATAAGTCGATTAGCATTGTGGGAAGTATACTTATACAGGAGAATCCCAGAAAATATGAAGCTACAGTGTATCAAATCCTTGGAGAAAATGGAAATGTAAGTAGGCTACATAATGAAATACCTTATATACTCGTGTATAAGCCGAATAATTAGGAAATTTTTTTAAAAAGCCTTTAAGAAAGGGGGTTTGCTTATCCGCAGGGCAAGGTATAAACTTGAAAATTTTCAAGTTTTCTTGTTGACTACCACTATATATTGGAGGAGACTGGATTTATAGATAGGTAGATAGTTAGGAATAATAAAGACAAAACCAGTGTAAAATACGATTAGGTATATCATGGAGTGGAATGTCACAAATAAATTGACAACCTACATTTTGTTCATCTTCATGTCATAAAAATCCATAGAAATATATTATGCTTGACATTTTAAATCCGTTGATACGATAAATCCACAAATTCTATCATAGATCACACACCAGCATAATAATAGTAGCCCAGAATGATCTTATTCACACTATCCTGTAATATGTTAATTCCACACGTCTCATGAATCGACAATGAAAGTCAAGTCCACACTTTTGTGATTCATGGTATCCTATTAAGGTCACTGTCTACTGTTATCTGGTACAAACCCCAGCGATTCATCCACATCGTCTGAGTGACCAATTATAGTCCTCCATCGTCGTCTAGTTATCGTAAATATTGTCAGGATCTGATTCCTCGTCTGTACTGTCATATTCGGGTGCTTATGTGGAGACTGAGCTTGGGGTCTGTAAGTGACGCTTCGATTATACAGTCTGTGAAATCTAGTAAAGGATGCAACTGAACAGCTGTCAATTGTGTGGCAAGATCACAAGGAATTCAAATAACTACCCTCTATTACTTGGCACTGAACAAGTATTAACAACGCAGCTCGATCAAAGGGTGGTAATGTGGTGAAAACAAAGAGGGTGCTAAGGGATTATGGTCAAACACGTATTTGTAAGATGTGTAGGACTCTACTTGGCACTAAACAAGTATCAAATTCACAGCTCGATCAAAAGGATTGTCATCTTGAACACAAAGTCAGACAGTGCTGCCTTTACAAGACACTGGCTAATCAGCCCACATGCACTAGCAAATAACATAGGAAATATCACTTAGAAATTAGATCTGGCTGATGGAGAAGAAAAAAATCAAATCAAAACTTTTATTGCATCAAACACAGTGTTAATACAGCAAAACACAAAATATAATACAATTACAGGTTGTTCAGACTTGCATGAAAATGAAAGCAATATACTTACTAGTAAACACGCGCGGTAAACAACACTGATGGACATTCACTTTGCAGTGGATAATATTTAATTTACCGGTAATTTTTCATGGGTCGGCTTATGCGCGGGTCATGCACTTTTTAATGTTTTTACCTATTCAGTTTGGAGGGTTCGGCTTATACGCGAATGGGATTATACACGAGTATATACGGTAGGCTTGGGGATAAATTTGGAATACCGTATTGGCTACTTCTAAAAAAAAAATTGAAAAACCCAGAGAAATTGGAAATATGGCAAAAATAAGTGTAGAGCAATGCAATAAAAATGCATCATGATCTTTAGTGAAATAAAAGATCTGAACAGTGCTGTATGCATGACAAAAATACAGAGCTGAAAGAGAAATGTGCTTTAAGAGATATAGGAAAAATTGTTTTCTTAGTACCAACAATTTGCAAAACTTTAATTATAATTTTTATGGATTGATGGTGCAGAGCTCTAAATAAGATTTTAATAAATTTGGTATTTTACTCCCCAGTTTGGAACTTATTGTATTTTTAAACATTTCAGTGGGGTATTTTGTGAACACTACATTATATTTTTTTAATGTTCAGGGCCACCCAGGCTTTATAAATACTAAATATTGCCAACCCAAAGGATACCAACTTTATCTTACATCAGCATGGTAGTAAGACTGTGTTGAATTGAATATAAAATTCCGATAGGACCCTAATGTGGCCCACAGTTAAATTCTCGTAAGACACACTACGAGCCCATATTGTTAAACCTAGGGACGTTTTCAATGTTAAATTCCACCAGCCCAATCCAAAATGGCGGCCTAATGTTAAATTCCGACCTGCGCCACATCGGCCCCATAAACTACTCACAATAATAAAAATCTTAGCTGAAATTCAATGGCGCAGTTTTGTCAGACAGAAGAGTACGGATGCCGGTTTTTTAAGGTTTCAATTGGACAATCGATGCTGGATAAAACCCGTATTGCTTTTGGGAGAATCTGCTAGCCTTCGTCCATCCAAATGACATCCCGTTGGAATTCGCAGGAAGTCTCTGCTTAATACTTTGCCCTGCAATAATAGGAGAAAGAAAATATACATGACTAACATGCTGTAAAGATTTATATTTAGCTGAACATCATCTGGAGACTTTGGTAAGCCTTTGGCCACTCGGTCATTGACAGCAGACAGGAGGAGAATTGAAAACCAGTGGGGGTTACAGTGCACGGCTGAATGCATCAAAGCTATCGAAGATGATGAAATCTGAGTCAGTTTTAGCTCTTCTGGCCGGAGACCCAAAGAACTTGTGATATGGTCCTGCGTCCGTCGTCCAGCATCCGTTATCAGATTTTTGTTATCGATACTCCTCCTAAACCACATGGAGGAAAGTCATAAAACTTGGTACACAGTATCACCCTGAGGTTTATTGGTCCTAAATTAAAATGGTGCCCCTCAGACATCCACTATGGCCGCTATCTTCAAAATATTGCTTATAGCTACATCTCCTAGACGGATGATCAAACTGGCATTTTCCTTAAAAGACTTCATATGGTATGTAAATAGTACTAAATAAAAATGGAGCTGACGTCAATCATGGTGGCCATCTTGAAAAACTCTATTCAACATTCCTCTTGAATGGATGACCATTTTGATACGCTGATTTCAAAAAATATTTTTTACGATGTGCAGATGTCGATCTAACCACCAACACGGGCATCATCATGGCCATCTTGGGAATCTTGTTATCGCTGTTCCTCCTGAATGGATTGTCACATCTACATGGGGTTTTCACTAAAAGCTTTCTTATTGCATCTAGGTGGTCCTAATTAAAAATGTGCCCATCTGATCTCCAACATGATCACAATGACTGCTATCTTAAATATCTTGCTATGGCTACTCTTTCTAAACAGATGGTTGTATTGAAATGGAGTTTTCACTAAAAGACCTCTATGATATCTATTTGGTACTAAATGAAAATGGTTCCGATCTAACCCCCACCATGGCTACCATTGTGGCCATCTTGAAAATCTTGTTTATGGCGACTCCTCTCGATGCAGTTTTCACTAAACCACTGCACTTCTTAATATATGTAGCTGATCCTGTTTGAAAATGTCACTGATCTGACCACACAAATTGGCTGCTACGGCGGCCATCTTAAAAGTTTTGCTATGCATCCTCTTTTTTATTGCATAGTTGCTTTGATATGGGTTTTCCAATGAAACATTTCTGATGATATATATTTGTTCAGAATACAAGTGGTGCTGATCTGACCTTAAAAAATGGCTGTGACGCTGACCATCTTTAAAATCGTGTATTGCTTCTCCTCCTGAATAGATAGTCGTATCGACATGAGATTTTCACTAAAATATTTCTTGCAATATGTAATTGGCCATATATTTAATTGATGCTGATCTAACCTCCAAATTAGTTGCCTTGAAGACCGTCTTGAAATCTTTTTATAGCTACTTCTCCTTAAAGGATGGTCGTATAGATATTAGGTTTTCACTAAAAGACTAAAACACTATTTAGCTGGTCCTGGTTGAAAATGTTGTTAATCTGACCTCCAGCATGGCAACCATATCTTTAGTGCTGTCATAACTATTGAAACGATGCTGTCATGGTCATGGGGTTTTCCCTACAACACAGCTTGCAATATGAAATTGGTCTTGAATGGTTGATATGATACATCACAGCTTGCAATATGAAATTGGTCTTGAATGGTTGATATGATACAACACAGCTTGCAATATGAAATTGGTCTTGAATGGAAATGGTGTTGATATGATCCGTTTTATTGTAAACGATTTTGAAAACAAGACCTACATGACTTGGGGTTGAAGTCAAGGATCACTGATTTCATTTCCGTACTCTATTGACCTTATGAACATAATGACTTGTACATTGACCAGACGTTCATTTAGGTGAATAATAATAACAATAACAGACTGATATTTTGCACTGACATTGATTTGAAGTTCAAAAGTCTTGACCCGGGATTTGTCCGTGACTGATTATGAGCATGATAACAGAAACAAGTATTGATGTTTTTTTTATCATGTATACCTACCTACCTACCTACATGGATATATATATATATATATATATATATATAAGAAAATACTTTTATTGCCAAACCTGGTATGTTGGAGGAGTTTTTCTCAAGAATATCTGAGATGGTTTCAATACATAGTGGTTTATAAGATAAAAGGCAGGCCCAAACCGACCTCATGTGGAATCCAGCAAATACTCTTCGGTCAGTAGAGCGCAAAATTTGCTTAAACCATCGCCGTGAAAAAGAACACTCGTCCGTAATATAGTTATGTTAGAATGTCAATTGTTTTATTGCCTAAACAAAAAAGGTTAGCTGACTAGAAGTTGTGCAAATATTTCAATCGCCCCATATTAAATAGCTCTGATAAGTATGATAATGAACACACTAGTTGAAATATTGTGAATTCATTTATTTTTGTGGGTATCAATTTTTGTGGTTTTACCAATCAAAGTATTGAGAATACTTGTGGTGTGAATGATTAGGTAATTAGAGTACCTTAAACAGGATTAGGTAACTAGAGTACCTTAAACAGAATTAGGTAATTAGAGTACCTTAAACAGGTTTAGGTAATTAGAGTGCCTTAAACAGAATTAGGTAATTAGAGTACCTTCAATAGGTTTAGGTAATTAGAGTACCTTAAACATAATTAGGTAATAAGAGTACCTTAAACAGGATTAGGTAATTAGAGTACCTTAAACAGAATTAGGTAATTAGAGTACCTTAAACAGGTTTAGGTACTTAGAGTACCTTAAACAGGTTTAGGTAATTAGAGTACCTTAAACAGGATCAAAGGGATGAACATACATTTTTAAATACTGATAATCATGGTCCTTTTTAGGCTTATAAGCAAATAACAATCTCACACCTGAAACATGTTATCTGAATTTTAAATGTTTAAGTCTTTTCTTCTCTTTATCTCTTAACAAAGAATTGAATAAAAAAATCAAAATTAAATATTGATAGAAAATATTGAAGCAATTACCTTTTATTATCATTTAGCATTGAAATGCTACCACATAGAAGCTTTCAAACAATATAAAGGGTGGTAACCACTCTGATTAAAATTTCAGGATTAAAATGTGAGGTTTGTCCCTATATCGTGCTAGAGTCAACTATTCAAGACCAACAGAGCTAAAAATAGAAAAGCATCTATCATTAGAAATACAAATTATCGTTAGTAACTGAGAGTAGACAACATGCCACAGGCTTAAGAGAGATGAATCCCTCCAAGTCCAAAATGATAGTTTCGTCGGTACTAAAATTGGTGGAATGAGGAAGTAGTCCTGTTGTTTTCTCGGTATAATTACTGTTCATTGTATCTTATAATTCATGGTTTGTGGCTAACCCCAGGAAAACCCAGGAAAATTGGTACCCCAGGAAAAATAGTAAATTCACAGTATGTATTTCTTGCCAGAAAGGTTTCTTATGAATTATAATTCCCAGTCTCGAATCGCTTAAATATTACATTTAAGTTACAAATAAATTGAAGTATCATGGCAATATTTGTGCCGTTGAGTAAACTAATCGAAAATAATTTTTTGTGAGATTTATCTATGTAGAACCCCGACCCCCCCCCCCAATCCGCCATTTCGAACAGAACATACCCATATTAACCAAACATGAGCTGGTAAATTATGCACAGTCATATCTTGGTCTGTGTTGTTCGCAGGTAGGTGTGTTTTATACGCGGATAAATACGGTAATTAATTATGTAACTCGAGAGTGTATTCTGAGTCTCACCTTTTCTAAGACTCAGTTCATCTGCAGCCTGTGCTTGATAGGATTCTACAGCAACGACCTTGACGTTTGCCAAAGTAGTTACGTCAGGTGGGGAAGGCGTCTTCGAGCCATCATCGGTGTCAGAACTCTGTGAAATTAACTCTGCGCCTCCTCTGGCAGAGTGCTTCTTAGGTTTCAGCTGGACCAGGGATGCTGGATAAAACCCATATCGCTTCCTGGAGAACTTCCTCGATTTAGTCCATCCATATGCCATTCCCATCGAATTCGCAGGAATCTTTTGCCTAATGGTTTGACCTACAGTGATAGGGAAAAACATACCTTGATACAGAAGCTTAATGTTAGCTCAGAAAAATTGAGAGACTTTGACAGTTGAACATAGACAGTAGACAAAAGAAGGAGGAGGAGAAGAAGAAAAAGTAGACGAAAATGAAAAGAAGAAGAAGAAGGAGAAGGAGGAGGATGGCAACTCGAAGTATATGTCGTTAAGGTGTGGATGCGTATTATACATTGATAAATACGTGTGGATGCGTATTATACATTGATAAATACGTGTGGATGCGTATTATACATTGATAAATACGTGTGGATGCGTATTATACATTGATAAATACGTGTGGATGTGTATTATACATTGATACATACGTGTGGATGTGTATTATACATTGATAAATACTTGTGGATGCGTATTATACATTGATAAATACGTGTGGATGTGTATTATACATTGATACATACGTGTGGATGTGTATTATACATTGATAAATACTTGTGTATGCGTATTATACATTGATAAATACGTGTGGATGCGTATTATATATATTGATAAATACTTGTAACTTTGTATTATACAGTGATAAATACTTGTGGATGTGTATTATACATTGATAAATACTTGTGGATGCGTATTATACATTGATAAATACGGCAATTAAGTTTGTAACTCCAGAGTGTATTCACGTGTGGGTGCGTATTATACAATAGGTTTAGGTAATTAGAGTACCTTAAACAGAATTAGGTAATTAGAGTACCTTAAACAGGATTAGGTAATTAGAGTACCTTAAACAGAATTAGGTAATTAGAGTACCTTAAACAGAATTAGGTAATTAGAGTACCTTAAACATAATTAGGTAATAAGAGTACCTTAAACAGGATTAGGTAATTAGAGTACCTTAAACATAATTAGGTAATTAGAGTACCTTAAACATAATTAGGTAATAAGAGTACCTTAAACAGGATTAGGTAATTAGAGTACCTTAAACAGAATTAGGTAATTAGAGTACCTTAAACAGGTTTAGGTAATTAGAGTACCTTAAACAGGTTTAGGTAATTAGAGTACCTTAAACAGGATCAAAGGGATGAACATTCATTTTTAAATACTGATAATCATGGTCCTTTTTAGGCTTATAAGCAAATAACAATCTCACACCTGAAACATGTAATCTGAATTTTAAATGTTTAAGTCTTTTCTTCTCTTTATCTCTTAACAAAGAATTGAATTAAAAAATCCAAATAAAATATTGATAGAAAATATTGAAGCAATTACCTTTTATTATCATTTAGCATTGAAATGCTACCACATAGAAGCTTTCAAACAATATAAAGGGTGGTAACCACTCTGATTAAAATTTCAGGATTAAAATGTGAGGTTTGTCCCTATATCGTGCTAGAGTCAACTATTCAAGACCAACAGAGCTAAAAATAGAAAAGCATCTATCATTAGAAATACAAATTATCGTTAGTAACTGAGAGTAGACAACATGCCACAGGCTTAAGAGAGATGAATCCCTCCAAGTCCAAAATGATAGTTTCGTCGCTACTGAAATTGGTGGAATGAGGAAGTAGTCCTGTTGTTTTCACGGTATAATTACTGTTCATTGTATCTTATAATTCATGGTTTGTGGCTAACCCCAGGAAAACCCAGGAAAATTGGTACCCCAGGAAAAATAGTAAATTCACAGTATGTATTTCTTGCCAGAAAGGTTTCTTATGAATTATAATTCCCAGTCTCGAATCGCTAAATATTACATTTAAGTTACAAATAAATTGAAGTATCATGGCAATATTTGTGCCGTTGAGTAAACTAATCGAAAATTTTTTGTGAGATTTATCTATGTAGAACCCCGACCCCCCCCCCCCCCCCAATCCGCCATTTCGAACAGAACATACCCATATTAACCAAACATGAGCTGGTAAATTATGTACAGTCATATCTTGGTCTGTGTTGTTCGCAGGTAGGTGTGTTTTATACGCGGATAAATACGGAAATTAATTGTGTAACTCGAGAGTGTATTCTGAGTCTCACCTTTTCTAAGACTCAGTTCATCTGCAGCCTGTGCTTGATAGAATTCTACAGCAACGACCTTGACGTTTGCCAAAGTAGTCACGTCAGGTGGGGAAGGCGTCTTCGAGCCATCATCGGTGTCAGAACTCTGTGAAATTAACTCTGCACCTCCTCTGGCAGAGTGCTTCTTAGGTTTCAGCTGGACCAGGGATGCTGGATAAAACCCATATCGCTTCCTGGAGAACTTCCTCGATTTAGTCCATCCATATGCCATTCCCATCGAATTCGCGGGAATCTTTTGCCTAATGGTTTGACCTACAGTGATAGGGAAAAACATACCTTGATACAGAAGCTTAATGTTAGCTCAGAAAAATTGAGAGACTTAGACAGTTGAACATAGACAGTAGACAAAAGAAGAAGGAGGAGAAGAAGAAGAAGAAAAAGTAGACGAAAATGAAAAGAAGAAGAAGAAGAAGGAGAAGGAGAGGATGGCAACTCGAAGTATATGTCGTTCAAGTGTTGATAATTACGTGTGGATTCGTGTTATACATTGATAAATACGGCAATTAAATTTGTAACTCCAGAGTGTATTCAGAGTCTCACCTTGTTTGAAACTAAGCTCATTTGCAGCCTGTGCTTGATAGGGTTGTACAGCAATGACCTTGATGTTTGCAAAAGTAGTTAAGTCAGCTGCGGAAGGTATTTCCGGGTCATCAGCGACATCTGAAATCTCTGACATGAACTCTGCAACGTCATCCTGCACCGTCTCATCACTAAGAAAAGCTTTTCGTGAAAGTATAGTAGCTTTAAAATCCCGCTCATGACCATCGATGCCAGAATCTGTCAAAAACAAGCAGGCCTATTACAGTCAACAATCATATAAATGATTCCTTTACTAAAACTATGCGAAGATCTAAATAAACGACATACAATAATTGAAAACATATCTATCTAATGTTGCACTTCCTACAATAATTGCACGAATGTTTCATTTATTTGCTGGATCATTAAATATGTTAAAAATAATGGAAAGCTAATACAACGGACTGGTGACAGGCCTAAATAAATTCGTAAATCAACCGGGGACAAAAGCAGAAGAAATTAAACAAAACTGTACAAAACTAACGGAATTTGATGGGCGACCATTTATCCGAGAACGTGCTTGAACTTTGGATCAAACCCGAAATCACATAAATGCAGAGTAATATAATTACCTCTTTATTACGTGTATACAGTCCTTTGAGTTACTTGTAAAGTAGTTTCAGTGAAACTTGGACTTATAAAAATAAACTTTTCCGTCTCTCATGATCAAACTGGCCCAGGAATCAGAAATCATTATCCGATTGTATTTTCTGCAATTATATCATCCCCATCTTTCATAATTAAGCTGACCCGGAAGTCATAAACCATTCTCCAATTGTATTCTCGGCAACTGTATCAGCTCCATCTCTTTGAGGTCATAAATGATTCTCCGGTTGTATTCTTGGCATTTTATCAACTTCTATTGGTTGTAAAGCATATCACATATTTGGGTTGTTATATATCTCGAAGGGTAGTTTGATACACTTTTCTATTAAACTCATTAAAAGTCAATAACTGTAAAGTCCATATAAATAAATTTAATCCATGAATATCTCAGTATCATTGGAAGATAACAAAATGATTAATTTGCTAAAGGTTTTATTGTTTCAAAAATATGTGCTCCTCTCAGTCAAGTGTACATCTATTTTTTTTAATATGCTTGGCAGATGTGGTTCAGTTTTAATTGTTACCTTTGGTCTTGGGTTGCTCTTGCTGCTGTGACTGGCCTGAGTTTGATTCCATTGTGGAAACTTCATCCTTCTCCCCACAAAGCGTCCTGTTGATAAAAAAAACAGATACATGATGACTTTATTCTTACAAGTGTTTGATTCATTGATATCTAGTATGTCTGATATGATGTCATGAAGTCATCAAAAGGTATTCGTGTCTGAAATATCGGAACGTAAATCAACACAACAAAGAAATTTTGAGCTTAATTATAAAATTAGGTAAATGACCATGTGGTAAATAGAATGTCGAATTCGCGATTATTTAGTTCATATTTATTTGAGAAATATGTCCGATGTTTTTATATTTTGTCAGCGGAAAGTATATAAACCGTTAAAGCCGTTTATTAAATTTTTTATGAAACGAGCAGTCATGTGATATCATCTGTGAGCATTACAACGATCCTCCAATGACACTTTTGCTCTGCTGCATTGTGTTCACCCAAAATACCCACCATGTAGACAAAAATCTGTCATCGTATAATGTGCCGGGTCTAACCTGTTCGTTTTCATTCAGTGATTTCAAGTTAACAGTGTAGAGTCTGATCTCCTTCCACAGTATGCCGCTGTATATCTGTATCTGTACTATTAGCAGTATGCCACGGTATATCTGTATCTGTACTATTAGCAGAATGCCACGGTATATCTGTATCTGTACTATTAGCAGTATGCCACGGTATATCTATATCTGTACTATTAGCAGTATGCCACGGTATATCTGTATCTGTACTATTAGCAGTATGCCACAGTATATCTGTATCTGTAATATTAGCACTTAGGTGCGCGTTACACATGGATACAATGGGTATACTAATACTTACATTTTAAAGTCTCCTTCACCATTGTCATCGTGATAAGTGTATCCACTGTTGTCATCAACAGACAACATGGTTCTCTGGACATCATCTGATCCTGACGTTCCAGGCCATGGTGTGATTTTTCCCCCTTTCTTTCTGAAAAAAGATTTTTCCCGTGGAAATATCGCCTCCTTCATGCCGCTGGGTGAAACAGGTGGATGCGGCCTGCTGATGATACTCTCATCAAATTCCTGAAAAAATTCAAAAATATGTATAAATGATGCTAAGATAGGAAGACCATAATGTTCAATTAAATTCAAGTGTTATCTATGTATCTATCTATCTATCTATCTATCTATCTATCTATCTATCTATCTATCTATCTATCTATCTATCTATCTATCTATCTATCTATCTATCTATCTATCTATCTATCAACTAAAACGATACCTCCATTTTGGAAATCAATTGTACAAAGCTTCAGTTACAGTATCTTTTCAATATATTGGCCGCTATAAGAAATAGTATCCACAATTAAAAATTAGTCCATTCTGCCAAATGGGGGTGGGGGATGCAAAGATTTTCCATGGATTCCAGCACCAAAATGGCCAGTTCAGAGAGTAACATCCGACTGCAGGTGTTGTCCATGCAAGTGGAGAGATCAAGAAGATGTCATAACGTGTTGCAATATGTGTTCACATATAATCATGACTTCCTTTTATCAACTTTCCTAATAATGATGTCATATCAAGGGTATGACTCATATTTTGTTTTTATATTTGCTCCATATATTAAAAAAAAATGAAGTTATGATGTATATCAGTTCCTTTAACATGGATGCGATTCATCATTATGACTGCATAGTATTTTCTTACCAAGGCTAGCTTTTGGAAGTTATTATTTGCAAGTAGATCGTATTGCTGATTTTATGCAGGTATAATAATAATAACAATAATAATAATAATAATAATAATAATAATAATAATAATAATGAGGACTTTGTATAGCGCCTAATCTTTAGAAGCTCTAAGCGCTTTACAACATTAGATAACACCTAAAAACATATATAATGATATGATTACGAAAAACAAACACCATGAAATTAGAAAACAAAAACATGCTGAAAATAGTTAAGGTAAGGAAACATTATTAAGTATTTAGGTCTATTCTTGCAGTCGAAATAGGTGAGTTTTAAGAGCGCTCTTGAATGAGATCACTGTGTCTTTGTGTCTAAGTTCAGTGGGCAATTCGTTCCACGTTGTTGGGCCCTGGTATGCAAAAGAACGTTGTCCGTATGACTTCATTTTGATAGTGGGAATAATGAGAATACGAGTGTCGGAAGAGGAGCGTAAGTATCTTGCTGGTGTGTACACATGGGTGAGGTGAGATAGGTATGTTGGACTGGAGCCAGTCAATGAAACGTAGCACAGAGAACAAATTTTGTGCTTGATTCTGGATGTAATGGGTAGCCAGTGTAGGGTACAGAGCAGGGGGGAGGTGTGCTCTGTTAGTGGTACTCTAAGAATGATCCGAGCAGCTGTGTTTTGAACTTTTTGAAGTTTCTGGAGTAGATACTGAGACGAACCATATAGAATTGAGTTACAATAGTCCAGTCTTGAAAGTACTAAGGAACACGCAAGTGTTTTAGTGGCATCAACTGAAAGATAATTGCGAATGGAGCTGATGCGTCTCAGCTCAAGATATGCAGCCTTGCATATGTTTATGACATGTTGGTGCAATGAGAGAGTACTGTCTAGAGTAACACCTAGGTTTCGTACTGACTGTGTGAATTTAATGTTGGTGTTGCTGATATTTATTGTTGGAGGTAAAGGATGTGAATGAGAAAGTCTTTGTGTTGTAATCAGAATGGCTTCAGTTTTATCATCATTCATCTGCAGCTTGTTACATGTCATCCATGATTTCACATCGGAAATGCACCTCTCTACACCTTGGATGGTAGCATCAACTTCAGTTGTGTGGCTCGATTTGTATATTTGGGTGTCATCAACGTACAATTGGTGAGACACTGGATAACTATCTATGACACTAGAGAGCGGCTGAGTGTATAGAATGAAGAGAACAGGTCCAAGAACAGAACCTTGTGGAACACCAAAACATAGATCAACTGGGCTGGAGTGTTTTCCATTTGCGGACACAATTTGTGTCCTGTTAACCAAGTAGGACTTGAACCATAGTAAGGCTGTATCGTAAATGCCAAATACATGATGGAGACGGTGAAGTAATATATCATGGTATATTGTGTCAAATGCTGCAGACAAGTCATGGAGGGTGAGGACTGTAATCTTTCCACTATACAAAGCAGAGAGAAGGTCGTTAACTACTTTCAGAAGGGTAGTTTCGGTACTGTGGCGAGGGCGATATGCAGACTGTACATTGCTAAAAAGACTGTTTGAATTCAGATGAGATACAAGTTGGGATAGAACAACTTTTTCTAAGAATTTTTACATGAATGGGAGGTTAGAAACTGGGCGGTAGTTCTTTAAATCGTTATGGTCAAGTGTTGGTTTCTTCAGCAGAGGCTTTACAATGGCAGTTTTGAAAAATGATGGGAATTCACCGGATGAGAGAGAAGTATTAATAACATCAGTTAGGGAAGGCAATATTGGATCTAAGCACTCAAGCAGTAGTGATGTCGGAATCGGATCAAGTTCACATGATTTTGGGGCACTCTTCATCACGATTGTACGTACTAAATCCATAGAGACCTGTTCAAATGCTGCTAACGGTTGCCGTTGAAATTCTGTATCGCAACTGTATGGCGACGATGAGTCGATTGAAATTTTGTTGTCAAGCTTATCTCTAATGGTTTGTACTTTGTCACGGAAGAAATTTGCAAACTGGTCCGGAAGGTCGACTGGAGAGAAGGTAGTTGGAAGAGGTGTACATTTGTTCCTTGACATTAGCTTGTTAGTAATCTCGAAGAGCTCTTTGCAGCTGGAACTTTTGAGTGATCTTAGTACTGTAGTGGGCTGATTTCGCTGCATGGACTATGTTGGTAACATTCTTCTTAGCGGCTTCATAGATTTGCTTATGAATAGTGAGTCTGGTGGAAAGCCAAAGCCTCTCAGCCTTACAGCGGTCTATTTTAGCAGTGCGAAGCTGGTCCCTAACACTGCTATACCATGGAGAACACTTTTGAATTGATACTCTGCACTTGGTTGCTGGGACATGTTTGTCAAGCAATGAACGCAGGCAGTTATTAAGTTGTTCTGCTGTAGGAGGTAACAAAGTTGTTAGGATTGCTTGGATGTCATGCATTAGTTGGGTTCTATTTGTCGTACGGAGGTTTCTCTTAGTAGCAAATAAAGGTGGAGGCTTAGGGACTGATACGTCAAGATGGCATATAATGCAGAAGTGATCTGATGCAAGTTCGTGGGATACCAATGAAGACTGTAGAATATTATCATCAGGTCTTTGAAGAATCCAGTCTAAAATGTGACCATGTTTATGGGTGGGTTGGCTAACTGACTGTTTGAGGTTGAAAACGTGAATGGAATCTAGGAGTTTTGATGTGTATGGGTTTCCAGGACAGTCAAAGTGAAAGTTGAAATCTCCAAGAATAATCAGATTGCCACCTATCGAATTTCCATACTCCAAGAGATTCGGAAACTGCTCCAAAAAGAGAGATTCAGTCAGATTGTTTTTTCTACTAGGAGGAGGGCGGTAGAGGCAGAAAAAATGGACTGACCTTTGTTCCAGTGTGAGTGTGGTTTGGACTAGTTCAAACGATGTGTGGTAGAAATTGAAGGTTGTAGTGTGATTAAGACGGTTGATCATGGAGTTCTTTGCGATGACAGCAATTCCACCTCCGCGGGAGTGGCGGGGGAACGACTTGATGGAGTAACCGGGGGGTGTTAGATCCGCGCACATGGGCTCATCGCCTGATGTTTTTAGCCATGTTTCTGTCAGGAAAAAGATGTCGATATTCTGATTGGTGATAAAATTAACTATTTCTGTGCGCTTGTTCGGTGGTCCTACTGATTGGGTATTGAATAATGCGATGCGCAGTGGTATCTCTTGGATAGTTGACACAAAGGTTGACGATTTCAGAGGAATTTGAATTAAGTTATTGAAATTAACGGCCAAGTTTTCAAATTGTCGTGCCGGAAATGGCGAAAGGGAGATAACTGGAATTCTTCTTCCTGTTCTACGCCGGCCAGCTTTGAAACACCGTTTCTTTTTTCGCTTCCGCTTACATTTAAGTAATGATGAATGTAGTCCCAGGTCGTTTAGTCTAGTGTGTAGAGAGCCAAGGAGTGGTCATTTAAAGCAATTAATGAGGGTCCATCATAGCATAAACGGGTGGACTGGCGAGTATCACGTGATGACGGTATGTCCAACAACAAAGGTAGCTGTAGCAGTGGAGCAAGAAGGCTGAGAAAAAGTCTAATAGTTCTCGTTTCCAAAACAAGAAGATGATGAAACACATTCCAACAGAACAGCCAATGCATGATGAACACAATAACGTAGACGAAGACAGACAACAAGCACATAAATCATGAAAAACGGCACAAAAATCCGGAGCAGCTGCCTCAAGCCTGTTAAGCGATAGCGGCCATATTAGGTATGTCATGCTTGTTACTTTGTTACTAAAATAATAGCTAACGGACATAACATAATTATCGCGGAAAAACGGCGGTATTGGATTATTTACCATTAACCTAAGTTGATTTAAAAGTGAAGGCAAATTTGGTGAGAATTTGTTGCTAATAATGACATAATGTAGTGTTTTTCCTGTCTGCTACCGTACTGGATAAATAGGTCACGGAAGAACGCAGTAATACATATAGTCGCCATTGCCGCACAACCACGATTCACGGATAAGGTTGTGGTGCAGAGTAGTTATTTCTGCTCTGTTTGGCAATCTGGTGTAATTTTACAAACAAAAAATGAAGTTTACAAAAACTTGCATATGTGTGTCAAACACTTCTCCCTGTCATAATGTAAAATCTCAGATACGCAACACCGAGCGGAACAGATTAAACCTAGTAAGTAACTGTATGTGTTACATTTAGTAACTGTGCCATGGGGAGGGATTGTCAGTGGCACAGTGCGAAACGAACTGTGAATTCAAAGGTCACTGATTCGACTTCCCCGATCCCCATTGAACTTTTCAGCAATTTTTACAGTGAATATTTGTTTCTGAACATATTACAGTGTCTTTTTAATGGTTTACATATTATAGTGTCTTTTAAATGGTTTACATATTATAGTTTTTTTAATGGTTTACTTATTATAGTGTCATTTTAATGGTTTACGTATTATAGTGTCTTTTTAATTGTTTACATAGTATAGTGTCTTTTTAATGGTTTACATATTATAGGGTCTTTTTAATGGTTTGCGTTTTATATTGTCTTTAAAATGGTTTACGTATGAAAGTGTCTTTTTAATGGTTTACGTATTGTAGTGTCTTTTTAATGGTTTAAGTATTATAGTGTCTTTTTAATGGTTTACGTATTGTAGTGTCTTCTTAATGGTTTAAGTATTATAGTGTCTTTTTAATGGTTTACGTATTATAGTGTCTTTTTAATGGTTTACGTATTGTAGTGTCTTTTTAATGGTTAAAGTATTATAGTGTCTTTTTAATGGTTTACTGATTATAGTGTCTTTTTAATGGTTTACGTATTATAGTGTCTTTTTAATTGTTTACATAGTATAGTGTCTTTTTAATGGTTTACATATTATAGCGTCTTTTTAATGGTTTGCGATTTATATTGTCTTTAAAATGGTTTACGTATGAAAGTGTCTTTTTAATGGTTAACGTATTGTAGTGTCTTTTTAATTGTTTACATAGTATAGTGTCTTTTTAATGGTTTACATATTATAGGGTCTTTTTAATGGTTTGCGTTTTATATTGTCTTTAAAATGGTTAAAGTATTATAGTGTCTTTTTAATGGTTTACTTATTATAGTGTCTTTTTAATGGTTTACGTATTATAGTGTCTTTTTAATTGTTTACATAGTATAGTCTTTTTAATGGTTTACATATTATAGCGTCTTTTTAATGGTTTGCGTTTTATATTGTCTTAAAAATGGTTTACGTATGAAAGTGTCTTTTTAATGGTTTACGTATTGTAGTGTCTTTTTAATGGTTTAAGTATTATGGTGTCTTTTTAATGGTTTACGTATTGTAGTGTCTTTTTAATGGTTAAAGTATTATAGTGTCTTTTTAATGGTTTACGTATTATAGTGTCTTTTTAATGGTTAAAGTATTATCGTGTCTTTTTAATGGTTTACGTATTATAGTGTCTTTTTAATGGTTTACGTATTGTAGTGTCTTTTTAATGGTTAAAGTATTATAGTGTCTTTTTAACGGTTTACGTTTATATTGTCTTTTTAATGGTTTACGTATTGTAGTGTCTTTTTAATGGTTAACATATTATAGTGTCTATTTAATGATTAACATATTATAGTGTCTTTTTAATGGTTAACATGTTATAGTGTCTTTTTAATGGTTTACGTATTCATCTGTTTTGGGTCATTTTTAGTTGTGTTCAGTGATATTTGAAATGAATCATTAATTTAAATCAGGAATGTATTCCTCATATAGAAATAATTATGGCTATGTCGAGTACAAAGAACTGTCATATCCTTTCTTGTAAATGATTCAATTTTTGTATTTTATGACAAGTTTGAATATGTATACATATTAATGGGCATAGTGTTTCATTTTAATAGTGCGTGGATTCAAATTTTTTAAACCGTTAAATTCTATTCCAGATGGTAACCTAAAACCTGAATGCTATAGAATACACGCCAAAATTGGTTGCTATAAAACTTCAATGCTATAGAATACACGCCAAACTTAGTTGCTAGTTGCTATTTGCATCTTCAGGAAGTAGGATCAGGAGCTTGGCATAGATCATGTTCTTGTGATGTGGTATATGAACCTTATGTTTGTGTTCACAAATACTTTGACTGCCTTTTTATAAATCTTCCCGTGGATTTATCTAATAACATGTGTATGCTTTATAATTATTTTATATCGTTCGGTATATTTTTTTAAAGCTAGAATGCTATATGATAAGATAGAAGAATAATACGTTGTATGACCAACATGGTGAAATCAAAGAACGTTAATTACCTTGAAATTTCATGTCAGTCTACTTCCATTTAGTTCGAGCTCTGAAAAATCCCTTACATTTTTAAGATGCAAAAATCGGGACCGGAGAAGGGGGCACGGAATACAGAAAACAGAAAAGGTCGTTTTTGAGAATATGAAGCAGCAAATAGAAAAAAAGGCAAAATCAATTGGAATTTAAATCTATAGAAACACAACGCCAACACGAATTAATAATAGTAGAAGATCCAAGAATCCAGACCAGCTGTCAGGATTGAAGGAAAGGGCTCGCTACAAGGATGTGCTTTAAATAAACAGAAAAAATATAACGAAACTAAACCAAAACAAAAGAATGGAAAAGAAGACGACTTAACTGATAGGGCTCGTGCAATCCAACACCCAACACCCGCTCTGATCCCTGATGTGCAGAAATGATTTACGTACCTGATGTGTAGGAATGATTTACGTACCTGATGTGTAGAAATGATTTACGTACCTGATGTGTAGAAAAGATTTACGTACCTGATGTGCAGGAATGATTTACGTACCTGATGTGTAGAAATGATTTACGTACCTGATGTGTAGAAATGATTTACGTACCTGATGTGTAGAAATGATTTACGTACCTGATGTGTAGGAATGACTTACGTACCTGATGTGTAGGAATGATTTATGTACCTGATGTGTAGAAATGATTTACGTACCTGATGTGTAGAAATGATTTACGTACCTGATGTGTAGGAATGACTTACGTACCTGATGTGTAGGAATGATTTACGTACCTGATGTGTAGAAATGATTTACGTACCTGATGTGTAGGAATGATTTACGTACCTGATGTGTAGAAATGATTTACGTACCTGATGTGTAGAAATGATTTATGTACCTGATGTATAGGAATGATTTACGTACCTGATGTGTAGGAATGATTTACGTAGCTGATGTGTAGGAATGATTTACGTACCTGATGTGTAGGAATGATTTATGTACCTGATGTGTAGAAATGATTTAGGTACCTGATAAATCGGAAATTGAATCTTCATCATGTGCTTCTCAATGAGGTTTGCTACTTCTTCATTGATGTCCATCCTGGATAGTATACCCCTGATCTCTGTCAACGTCTTCTTGTGTTCAGCTCTGGGTTGCACAAAAAAAGCAAGAATAACCAATGTATATAAAGACAAGAGTCTCGCCATTAAACGACATTTTAAGAACGCTGTTTTCTGCTTACGCAGGCGAGAGAGGAAATCTTGGCAAATCAGGATCCAAACTCTTAGCTTATAGTAATACTCTACCAAATTTTCAATTGAATACAGCAACAACAGAAGATGATATATAACTATCAAAATACCTTTCACACAGAATTAACATTAGAGAAGACACCTCCAGAAAGTGATATCGATGTATATTCACAGGAAAGACAACAAAGAGGACCTGAGTAAAGTGCTTGAAGGCATTGATTACCATGTCACAAGATTCATAAAAACTATAATTGTAACTTTTAAAATATGTGAATAATTGTGTAACTTTTAAATAAATGTAAACAAACTTGAGTTGTTATGAGTCAGAGTACACAATATACCGCCATTTCTGTGGCATGAGACAATGTTTTTAAAAGTGTTAAATTACCCGTATAAAAAAGGTAAGAGCAACTCAGATTTTGCGTGTGACACAGATTTGTCCACAAGCAGAGGTAGACTGGGTATTTTGGATTCTTTTACTGATATCCGTCAGCGTCTTTTATACCATCCTTCATGGCTATTAGAATTTGTATCCCGATCGTCGCATATTAGCACATGCACGGTTGGGTTTACAAAATATAATCGCACATGTGCGTGTGTGTGCGCGGGCTGTTATGCGAACAGTTACTTGACTTTACTGTCTGCAAATCCACTACGCGGTTGCGTATCTGTACTCGGAATTGCCTGTTGATTTCCATTTCCGCCAACACGGTCTCAAACTCGGCCGCGCTAATGATTTTGTCTTTGACAGCCACCGAGTACAGCTTTGCAATCGTATTGAGACTACTTTGTGCCGCCGCGAGAAATGCTGAATAGATACGTATTCGCGAATGTAGCCGTATCGAAATTATTTTACTATCACCACCAGGGATACCGGTTACAATTGATATACCCCCGACAATAATTCCAATTGGTGCACCTATACTGGTTGCCCTGGCCGTGAATCTCGCCACGCCATGGCCAATAGTTGCTGCCTCGGCGATTCCGCAAAAAGCATCAATGACCACACACACGCGTTAGTATTTTACGAGCAGGGGAGCTGCGGTCGCTCAGTGGTTAGCGTGCCGGACTGACGACCGAAAGGGTGCTGATTCTAATCCTACCATCGAACCAGCCTAGGTCGGCTACCGTGGTGTGTCCTTGGGCAAGGCACTTTTCTCCAATTGCCGCAGCACTAAATAATCTACCCGTGTTGCTGTGCCGTTAGGCACCAAACCAAATCAAATTTTACGATCAACGCAGTTCTTTGATTACTTCATCTCGCAGTTGCAGTTCCGCTTCGATTATTTTTTCACGTCTATTATAATTATTCTATTAATAATGTAATTGTACTACAATTGCTCGACAATCATGCCTTGTTCGGGTGCAACACGCACACACACTTCTAACCAATGACCCTTTTTCACTGGCACAACTGCCATACAATCTTAGAAAATATCTTCCTGTAGAATATTTAAATCTCCGGCAATTGTGCTTTCTGGGAAACCACGTTCAGTTAAAACCAGATTAATTACGCTCTTGGTTGGTATAAGAAACGATCGCACTCATCTTCGCCCAAGAACTGTTACACGGACAAGTGCTCTCTTGTTGAATAACAGTTGAGTTTTTTTCTTTTCTTGTTTGAGTCAATGTCGGTTTAACATATTCGTAGAGGAATTTTACCAGGGTAGATTCAAGGCTGAGTATTACGTCATCGTTGTAGAAACAATCATTGGATGTTTTCATACTTGGTGGTACAGCCAACGATCGGACATTTTCACATGCTAATGCTATGACTCCAAGCTGGCCTCGAGTTAGCAATGGTACATATGGGTGGTCCCAATAGTTGATTTCTATTTTACCGTCGCTTAAATTATATTTGAGCATATACGAAGGTCTGGTAACATTATTCTGAAGGAGATATTCATTAACAAGTTGAACAAAATTATTATCGATGTTAGCACCCGCTGTCAGCTGGTCCAACGCCCCATCTGTTAATTCCGCGACTTCATCACCGCGGTCAGAATCATCACTTGTATGTAATGACAAATCTTAAACACAAACGCAGAAGATGGTTGAGCCCTTCCGGATAGACGCTGACTCATTCGAAATTAATTTTATCTCCAACGACCAATAATCTTGAGAATGCAAATGCGGTAGGTTCTCGAATAATATTTGTTTGGGTGGTATACGGTAGTGCTGCAGAAAACGATTATACGATCCAGGCTCCCGCTCCCATAAGATGTGAGGTTTAGGTCTATAAAAACCATGCACGTTAGGCGAAAAAGTAAATAAGCCATTTATTAAACCTTCTCTTGTTTCCTCTTTTTTACTGGTTCATATTCCTTAAACCATGCTCCATGAATATACCATGCGTGGTAGTGATGGCACCCTGGCAACCATTACATCCACGTATTGTCTCGTTACATCATCATCATCATCCACGTATTGTTTTGGCTCAGGCTTAGCAGTATCAGCATAGTCTTTCATAAACGTAATCGACTCTGATTCCCCCGTTTTCAGTGATTTCAGCCAGGTTGTTCGCGACAGCGCCTCGCAGCCTAAACACAACATCGTTGATGTCCACGTTAGACGTTTTAAGTTTTCCAGTTTTATCTTGGAAAATCAATAAGCTCGCCCGGATCAGCACCATCAATAACCTGGTAAACTCAGTCAAATCCACTTTGGTGGCAAACCTGGTAAAATTTACATCAGCGCCGCGTAGTCTGGCGGTTGAGCTTCCGTTAATGCTAATAAGCATTTTGTATACTATCAAGTGTAGTTTAATGTAAAATCAATAAGCGTTTGCGGGGTCAGGCTTCCCGCGAGTACACGCAAAGCTTTAACAACAAAGTGACCGTATATTGGCCCGTCCAACCGAGGTTGCAACGGCAGCGTTGAATAAAACAGTAGTAGACTACTTTGTCCGCCTCGGGTTAAGTGATCAACAACTTCAAGTGGTGGCCCGTACGAGTCAAATTATAAAAGATGCTGAGGCGTGCAACCCAGTGAGTTCCAGGTCCTGTTGATGAATCCAGGTTAACAATACCAGTTTCCTATGTGCGCGAAATCATCGATGCAAGTTCATCCCGCATAAAGACACGTCAGAAATGCTTGACTGACTTCGTCATCGTGAGTAAATCAAAATTGGTCAATGGACGCGCGAAAGGCTTCGCTTTCATCAACGGCGAGGTCACAACCGAAGGCCACTTCCGCTCGGGAGCCATTTTGGTTTCCACGCCTGGATAATTGAAGACCTTCACCTTTTTTGACATAGATTTTTCCACCGACCGCCTTTTTCAGCGCCATTCTGTATGAAGTTCCGAGAAGCCATTAACGCAGCTGCTTTTACAACCGCCGGAGCCGCAGCCGCTAACAACACTGGAATCGCCGCAAGGGGAATGGAAATATTCCAACGGTCTTTTGCATTTGTGCCACCTCTGAATTGGATAACTTTAATTTCACCGAAGTGTTCTTTTGTTTTGCCACATTAAGCTTAGTTGCGTTTGGGTCAACCACACGGGGACATTTCGAGTCAATCTTTTCGGAGAAAGCCTCAAAGTGACCCCACAATTGTTTCGTTTTGCGCTTTTGATTTTACAAGCTGCTGTGGGTTAGGGCCAACTTTCACTTCGAGGTAGGACATTACTATTTACAAATGTAACAGGTTAAATTACTATGTTGCGACTTGACAAATTTTGCACAGGCGCGTCAATAGCTATCATTCGACATCTTAAAACCTGCAGTCTTTCCGGAAAGAAATACAGCAATACATCTGTACTCGGAGTTCTCCTACACATGCTTTGAAGTACATGTCCACCACAGGCTGCTTAAACAGGTCCAGATGCTCGAGGTTAAAGTAATAAATCGGGTACAACGTACGAAAGTCGTGCTGGGAAATCTGCAAGCCTGTGTCAACATTTTGGTCTCGGTCCAGGTATTTCAGCAGTCGATGATACACGCGAGCGACTGGACAGTTGCCAAAGTCGAGCAAAATGTTTTTGGTGGGTTCTTGGTGACCGTTTAACCTCAGCGAGACCTCATTCTCTGCCAGATTTGCAAATATCATTGGACTTTCCAGTTGGTTGTGTAGACTGTCTACTATATGAAATGCTATAAACACGTGCAGCAGCGCACTGACATGAAAAGTCTCCTCGGACCTCGGACATCGCTTTATTTTGAATCTGTAATCATCGCGATTAATGAAATTATAGATCTTCCGCCAGACTCCATAAATGATACTAAACGTGCATATGTGGCCACTGATGGACTCATTGATGGCATCGTAAGTGTAAATCTGGATAACACAACTTTACCGTTGCCAGAGGCATTATCACGCTGAATTGCATCATTGGCGTGTCCCTTTCTGTTTAACGTGACTTTGTGTTTGGTCCCGAAAATAACTTTATGAAGTTTCTACAAAATCCGAATATGTGTGAGAGTGGAATTATGCAGGAAAACTCCCCGAGCGCGTTAAGCTGGGCTCGACACTATGCAAATCCACCGTTGAAATTTGGATTGATACCAATTATAGCGGGAAATGGTGCATCTCCTGCTGCGTTTCTGATGTTTTCAATAACGTGCTGGATATGACGGTAGTTGTGTCTTTGACAAACATCAATGACGGGTTAGCAGACCTTGTGTAATCATTACTGTAACGGGCGAGTCCGAGAATTGTTGTAGCAACGTCAACATTGTCGAGATTTGCTTCGATTTCTTTTCCATCGATGAGATATTTTGCGTTGCTGAACAATGCCATGATGCCGTTGTTGACAACTTCAACTTTGTCGTTAGCACCGTATGCAGCATCGTTGTCGCGTGCAATCTTTCCTGAACTTCCAAGAATGCTTCACACGGAAGAAAATACCGAAATGTTTCATAAACCTGAAATTTTACTGGTCCTTCCTTGTTTCGATCCCTAGCCTCGTATGAATAATATTGGTAATTTTGCCTCCTTCGATCTCGCAACACAGGTGCATCTATGCCAACCGCGGGATCAGATACATATTTGAATTGGAACACGGTGAAACTTAGTTTCCGTTTATACATTAATGTTTCGTCCAATACCTTTTTACAGCTGTAATCCGTTTCCCATTGCCAGATTGGCAATCGCTGAATCAGACAGACGTTGTTGGGCAGCTTTATTGATGATTTTACTGACCGCGGCTGGTATTGTTGTTGTTGATGGTAATTTAACCGCGTTTTGGTGTTGCTCGAGTCACTAATCGTCGTAGTCGATCTCAAATCGATTGAACCGCTTGCAATTCCCAAATGTTTCATCCGACCCGCAGCAATATTTTTGATGCTATCAACGACTCGCATTGCAACTTATTTAGCAATTGGTGCAGCGCGCGAAAAGAAGACCGCGAACACCTTTGGTGCATCTGTAAACAATCCACGGACAACATCACCAAGGACAGTTCCGTAATATATCGCGTTTTCTCGCGTTAACAACACGCACTGCTTTTAAAGTGTTCACCCACAATTGCTATTTTATTAAATACTGTAGTATCATCAATTTTCGTGGGGGACCAATTTTCGTGGTTTTCGTTGTAGCCCTGAACCACGAATTTAAATACCCAACGAAAAATTACCCACGTATGATGATGGTGGCACCCCACCCCACCCCCGCTCATTTTCACCTACTTGTATTTCATAAATCAACGTCAATACTGTAATTTGGAAATAAAATATTAGCTTTTACACGTGTTTGTTTTATTTTAAACCTTTAACAAAGAATTATAAAGCATTTTATATTGTTTCAATGCACACGTGTCGATAAGATATCCGATAGCTGTAATTTCCACTCACTGCCTTAAATCGATATGCATTTTTTTGTGGTCTAATCCTAGTCCTTCCCAGCATATATGGCTGGTTAGAGCATTGGAAAAGTCCCCTCAAAATTTTTCCAAATACCAAAAGGTGAATACTATTTTGATTTTGATTAAAGTTAAAATTTTGAAAAGAAAATTTTTTTGTTTTTGAGTGAGGTTCCTCTTTTCCGCTTTCCTATAAGTCAAGTTTTCTTGGTTTAGGGGTCCAGTCTCGTACTCACCTCCCTTCAGATATTACCTGTCGGGCGGCTTTCCGTTCCCTTCTCCCCTAAGCGAGTTATAGGATATAGTGACCTTTGCCAGAGGTCTTGTTTTGATTTGTTTAAATTCAAGTCCTGTGTATTTTCATGTTTGTATTTGTTGTTATGTATATATCTGTTGTCCTGGGACAGGCACTATATGGTTCAAATTTCTACTTTCAGTTTTATATTTATTCTACAAGTTTGTTTTCTTTGTGAAGTGCGTGTATGCGTGTTCGTCTTTCTCTCTCTCTTCTGTTTCTCTGTTAGGATTTTAGGTTATATTTATTATATGTTATATCTTATTAGTGCATTGTATTAATACATGTCATTTTCAATATTTTTTGTTTGAGTGCATGTTTACAAGCAGAAAGAGACTGCTGTCCATCCTCCGGACGGAGGGGGGGGGGAGACAGAGCCCTTCCCCGGAGAGACTTACATGCTGTCTACTTTGTGCTTCTTTGTTATGTATATAGTATTAAATCGATATGAGAGATAGAGAGAAACGAGAAAAAGCATAAGGTATTCAAACACTAGTAATGTTGAAAATGAAAGAAAGAATAATAAAAAATAATAGTATATGAAAATTAAATTAAATACTTGTTCAAATTGATCCTTCACTCGAGTACAACTGTTGTTAAACAATTTAAATCCTCCTGAAACCACATTTCATTTTATCCATGCATTGTTAATCCAAAAGTGCAATAAGCCTGTAAAATACTAAAACTATTGCTTGAAGCACTATTATTAATGAAACACTACGTATATACACTAAATACAGCAGAGTATTAAAGCTCACACTTTACTGATTTTCGGACAAAGCCACCGCATCAACATCGTGTCAATCAAGTCTCAATGTACACAATTTAAATCCTCCTGAAACCACATTTCATTTTATCCGTGCATTTTTAATCCAAAAGAACAACAAGCTTGTAAAATACTAGAACTATTGCTTGAAGCACTATTATTAATGAAACACTACGTATATACACTAATTACAGCAGAGTATTAAAGCTCATACTCACTGATTTTCGAACAAAGCCACTGTATCAACATCATGTCAATCAAGTTTCAATGTACACACAAATGCTTGTCAGGTAGATAATCCCCAAATTACAGAATTAAACAATTTCAGCTGTGTTGTTGGATGCGTTTGCTTCAATTGATGTTATTCACTTGGACACAAACACGGTGTCAGTATTGAACTTTTCAGGTCTTTGATTTGTGCTCAAACATGTGGAAGTATTGTTATAAACATTCAAGTGACCACCATTTGCGTCGACATTGTTTTATTCTTTTGTATTCTTTATTTTGGGTATTTGTAGAGGTCAAACCACGAAATTAAACACTTAGTAATATGCAAACTTTGACAGGCAAAACCACGAATTTAAGTGCCCACGAAAATGTCTTTTTTTACAAAACCACTAAAATTGAGCCCCACGAAAATAAATGATACTACAGTATCAGGTAGATTTCTAATGTAGAGTTGTACTGTCAAGGTCTCACCACGACGATCTAACATGTATCAGTCCTGGTCCACAAGGGTGAAACGACTATGTGTCAACCAGGGATTATTGCATGGAAGATGCACGGGCGTGGGAGTTATCGATATCAGATCACCCGGGGCTTCAGTCGGGGCAAATCCAAACAATATATAACTGTGCGACTTTCTTGTTGTTGAGGCTGAGGCTTCATAACTGCCACTGATGGCGTCACAGGTCAGATTAACCTGAGTTATGGGGGTGATCCTAACAATGTCTGGCGCGAAATTGTAACTGGTACCATCAGGTCCTGCGCTCTAAATTCGTTCGTTTGGGGAAATCTCATTATTATCTTCAGGCCAACCGAGAACTGTTCTCAACGACGACTGTGCAATATCAACCTCGCACTTTGGAGATTTAATCGATATGGCAGAGCTGAGCGTGGCCTCATGTTCGCGTATGAAAATATCAGGGTCTTTACCGGTCACCAATGTGATTCTTCGTCGGATTTAATTATTTATTAATTCAAATTCGTACGCACCAGTGGGAAGTCCAAAAATATTCCAGGTGGCGCTACTGTCTGACGAAAACACAAACGAGTTATTCGCGGGAAAACCCCCAAATGGATCCGATGGAATATTAGGCCAACTGCGATAAACACGCAACGACGCCTATGCAATCTCGAGTGTGCGCGATACACCTGCGCAATTGGTGTAGAAAAAAGTCACATAAACTTCTGGTTTCATTGACGAGATCGTGATCATCGAGGTAACGCTCTGGGTTGTATTTGCAACAATACGTTGCAACGCAGCATTGATTTCGCGTAAAACTGAAAGTGTTTCAGAACTCATTATCGCGTTAGTCGTATAAATCATTGATGTCTTCAACAAGTTCATGCATTAACAAGCAAAACGCCCCCGGGTCATTGATGTCTTTGAGCTTGGAATGTAGCAATTTGTGCCATTGCAGATACAGCTTCGCTTGGGGGTGCAGGCGCTTGCGGTTTGTATTCGTTTTTTTCTATCTGCTTGATAACTTGTTTAAACCCTTCTAGTTGTTCTTTCCGCGCTTCCGGTATTTCTTTTGTAAGCATTGTTCTGGTTCATATGCACGTCTTTCTTGTTGTGTGCATGCAAATATTTGTTGCTCGGGTTGGACTTGGTACGGGGGTATGTACATGCTCATATATTATTTCCATAATTCCCGGCCTTTTTCAATTTTTCCACTGTGAAATGCATTAAATGTTTGTGCAAACTGATTCCACCTGACACCGGTAGCCTGTTTATTTTCCAGTAAACTCTCTGAATATCATTTTAGGCCATTCACTGTCCATGTATTTATCATGTGTCTTTGATGACATTTTTAACACGAAATCCTTCCAGTGGGGGGAGGGGGCGCTATTAAGAGCGACATACACAGGATTTATACAGATGCTCTGGCGAGTTTCTTCATTAAAGTATTGAGCCGGTGGTGCATCTGTGACTTGTACTCGAGTGGTATTTATGGCATCTTAACAATTGCATCTCTAACGTCTTAGTCAAGTGCCTGTGTGCCTTTTGCAAGCAAACCAATGCTCGTTCCAATTTCTCCAATGTCTTCTTTGATTTCTGTCATCTCCGCTGGCAAGCGTCCAGTAGTCTTCGCGGTTGCTATTGTAGCTTTCTTGATATCTTTGGTGCATTTAGCTATCTTACGAACTGGGCCCGGTTCCGTATCTGTTCCCGTCAGCGCTACTACCTGTTCCACATTTTCTCTCGTGGCTTTCGTGATATCTTTGACGCGTTAGCTGACTTAACAAAAGGACTCAGTTCCGCATCTGTTCCCATCATCGCAGTGGCGGTATCCGCAACTTTCTTTACCTGTTCTGCGGTTTCACCTGTGGGCTTAAGCAGTGGCGCAAACGTTTGTTCAAAGCCCTCTGTGAGATATTCTCGTGCAATCTGTCTCGACTGTAACATATCCTTAATACCTTTGCGAACATCTATGTAACTAGGAAGAATTTCCAGGTGTTCGAGAGCAGCTTTATGGCGTTGGTCAGCATACTCTGTTATGACATCGATGGCACACTTCTCTGTTTTCAACATTGTATACATTTATCATGAGTATTTAAATTAGTTTATCCAAACCCGCACGATATGTTCCAGAAGTGAGACCGCTCTGTAGTGCTAGCACTCCGGGTCCACAAGTCAAGCCAATAGTGAGGAAACTATGGTGGCTTCGCGAACATATTTACATTATTTGTAATGACATGTTCTATCGCAGAGTTCATGTTTTCCAAGGCATACGCCGTTGCATTAATTTCGTCCTAATGCCATTGAACTTCTTATATATTCACAAATTGTATTCTCTAATAGACATAATCATCTGGGATTTCATAGAGATAATCATCTATGTTTTCGATTGATCGTGTAAGTAACTTTAGGCGTATGTGCTCTGCACTGGGTACAATAGTTAGTGTAGTTGCTCGCAGTGGATAGTATTTGATTGTAAGACCTAAATTATTGGCAGCGCAACGTAAACAAACTCGCTCAGCAGGCGGCAGCAACTGAGGATCCAAGCCAAAATAGACAAATAGATCTTTGTGTTCGAATATAATTTTCTTCAATTCGGTAATTTGGCCAAATCACCACATACTCATCAGTACACGGAGATACTATAAAAAATCGTAAATGACCGCCACTTGTACAATATCATCTGATAAAGTAACATGTCGTGTACTGTTTTATGTATATTGATGTCATAGTTTTTGTGTCTTTGTATGAGAATCTCTTATAAACCTCCGAACAATGCATACCCCACTTACGCTCGTCCCTTTCTAAAATTCTTACAGAATTACAAAAACATGCCGTTGGTGATTCCATATATTATACCAAAAGCATTTCTCTAATTGATTTGTTCTTGGTGATCTTCGCTACTGCTAGAATATTCGCTTGATGTTTCAATATCATCGTCATTGTCATCGTCATTATAGCAGTCGCTCGTTTTGCCATCTGTACTAGGTGGTCTAGTCAACGTTAGCGACTTAAACTTTTCTTGCACAATATCATATAATGACATTTCAGGTTGGGGTTTTTTTTTGTTTTGTTTTGTTTTGTTTTGTTTTTTTGGTATTGTTCTCCAAGTCTGCGTTGTTGCAATTTTAAGATAATTAAAAAATTTATTGATTTATCAAGATGCTCCAGATACGTATTTGAAAAATCATACAACATCTTTTGAGCCTCTTTGATAAATCTGTATGATGTATAATGCATTTAAACGAAACAACGACTTAATCTTTAATGTAACGTTTAAAACACTCCATTGGTCTGGTAAAATGCTGCCTCAATTGTTTATATCCATTAACCCTTTTAAAATACTATGTGTGTCGATGTGTAAATTTTGCGCTACTATATACACACCGCGGTAATTGTTTAATATAATATTTTCGCATAAATGCTGGCACAGTCAGTGTAAAATATAGCTACATATATTATATGGTATACCGCCATCAATATTCCTGCAGTGCCACAGTTGAGAGAAAATATAAGCCATAGTCGGTGTAAAATATAGCTACACAAAGACAACAATGCAAACAATATATTTTATGCAGTATACTGGCAATCGATAATCGTACTCTCCACAGTAGTATTTTTAGTCTCACATTGTAGTATAGCCTGACTGAAAACTTCACTTGTGTAGTGTAACATTTCCAATAATAGTGGTCGGTTTGTTTACCACGCCAGCGTTGTTGCAGTAGTGTATTTGCAGACAGTAAAAGTCGAGTAACTGTTTGCATGACACCCCGCGCACACAAACCCACATGTGTGATTATATTTTGTAAACCCAACCGAGTATGTGCTAATATGCGACGATCGTGATACAAATACTAATAGCCATGTAGGTTGTTATCCAAGACGCTGACGGGTGTCATTAAAAAAAAAAACAAATACCCAATCTACCTCTACTCCACAGATGTACCTGCAATGCAAGTTTGGTAACAAAATAAAGAAGGTTACAATATGCTCAAATAATAGCACAGACATCATCATTAAGTAATGTTCAAATCCTGGAAAAGAAGCCACAATGACCCAGATTTTATTTGTTAGATGTTCGATAGTGCACTTATTTTGTGCATCCTGGGATAAGCATATGCTGTGTACCAATACAACAATACGTCAGTGCGACACATTTTTCAGGATAAAATACAAACTTGTTATGTAAAGGCTTTACCTTTAAATACCTTTTACCTTTTCCTACCTAACAAAAAATAAGAGTGCATGTCAGAATGAAATCATTTTTAGGAGGTGTATGGAACATATTTGAACAAGAGTACTGTGAACAGTACATTATTTATCCTCCACGTATTTAATAGTCCTCTTGGTAGGCACTAGTAGGGCATGGTTGACTCTGGAGATTATTGATCAACGGCTTTCAATGACCTCGACCTTTGGTTATGTGTGTCTTGAACTGAATTTACTGTGATGAAACCATTATTTTCTTATTAGACTTACCATGACCGTGACCACTTACATTTTGACCCCAGAATCTATATGTTTCTTTATTATCATAGGTGCAAGCCATCCACATAACTTAGTCAAGGAACCTACTCTAGAACAAAAGTTATTCTGCAAAACTAATTTTTCTCTGAGCCACAATGATCTTTGTCTTTGATCTTTTGACACCAAAAGCAAAAGGCCTCTTCCATACGTTAAGTGCAAGACTACTACAAATTTTTATCAAGGTACGTGGTCTAGAAATAAAATTATTATGCAAAACCATTTTTCTTCATTCAATCACAGTAACTTTTATCTTTGATCTTTTGACCCCGTAATCAGTATATTTCTTACTTACCAAACGTATATGTGATCTACGTATTTTGGTGACGGTACATGGTCGGAACTGAATTTTTATGTGCAGAAACTATTTTTCCTCTCTCAGTCAGTCTGACCGTAACCTTTGACTGTTTGATCCAAACTCAATAGGTTTCTTCCTTTCCCCAAGTACAATATGTCCACAAAATTTGGTCCAGGTCAGTTATGTAGAATTAATATTATCGTGTGGAAATCATCCTTCTTCCTTTAATCACAATGACCTTGACCTTTAATATTTTAACTCCAAACCAATAGGCCTTTTCCTTGCCCCAAGTGCAAGCCATCCACAAAGTCTGCTCCAGGTCTATGTTGTAAAAGCAATGTTATTGTGCGGAAACATTTTCCTTTTAATAAGTGACCTTGATCTTTGACCTAATGACCTCCAAATCGATAAGCTTCTTCCGTACTCAAAGTGCAAGTCATCCTCAAATTTTGGTCAATGTATATTATATAGAACTAATGTATTGCGCAGAAACCATTTTCATTCTTCAAGTCAGATAGCCTTGAACTTTGACCTTTTGAACCGAAATTAATAGAACTCTTCTTTGCCCCAATGTAAGCCATCCACAAAGTTTGATCAAGGTAGCTAATGTAGAACTAATGTTATTGCGCATAAACCATTTTTCTTCTTTCAGTCACAGTGGTCATAACCCTTGACTTTTTGACTCCCAAATCAATAAGTTTCTTTCTAACCCCAAGTGCAAGCTGTCAGAAACGTTTGGTCCAGGTAAGTCATGTAGAAACCTTTTTTTTCAGTCACAGGGACCTTGACCATTGACACTTTTACCCCTAAGGTGGCACTCTCCAGTTTCGTACTTTGCATAGGGTTAGATTTTTAAAGAAAAAGAATTACCCAGGTTTTCCTAACTGGCTGTCCTGGCTATTTAAAAAAGACCTCGTATATCTTAGGTATTGTTAAAAGAACTTTGAAATCCCTTTAATTTTGTGTATGATTGATGGGTGAAATTTGGGTTATAGAGTATACAGCTTGGTCTTACTTAAGATGTGCACCTCTAAAAAAACTGCTAGCTCCGCTTGGTCATTTTCACTTCCTGGACTTCAAAGGTAAATATTTTAAAAAAGAGCCGATAACTTTTTTTACTTTTTAGATATTTTGTAATTCATTCATAGTACTTTCAGAGGCTGGTATTGTCTGCTCTGGCAAAATTCGTTTCCCTATTTAATAACTGCTGAAAATAGTGCACTTTTGACTAATTCAGGCTGATTTTTCGAGTACTTTGGAGCGGCCATTTTGTCTGCTGTGTGCTTAGATCATGTCCAGTTTCCGCAAGTACAATATGTAAAGAAATTTCAGCCACAGTACATGAAAGTAACATAAAGGTATGCCAACATTCTCTCCATTGTGCATGTTGCAAATGCAAACTACTTCATCTTACACCTGTCACTCTCTCAGAAGCATGTATTATCTGTAGAGCGCCCCCTAAATGGAGAGACTTCTTCCTTACCCCAACTGCAAAACCAATCACAAAGTTTGGTAATTTAAGATGGTGGAGACTTTGAGTTATTGTGGAGAAACCAAATTGTTAACAGACGGGCGTACTGACCGACAACATAATAACATTATAGCTATGGCAGGCATATAAAAACAAGATTAGCTTCATAACCATGTACAGCCGTCTTTAGGGCAGCCTCTGAATGTTTGAAATATACCATAACAGCTCCTTCAAACATTATCACCATATACAATACTTTATCTATTTTTCACTATTTCTGCACATCCGAGTAAATTATGTCGCTATATTTTGATATTTCATGCAAATGCTTTGTATCATATTGTAAATATCGTGCTAAAGAAATACTGATTGTTCTAATGTATTCCCTTTCCCCGTAGTCGGTCAATAACAATTACGGTTTCTGATGTTACCTCCCTAGATAGTGCCACCTTGCGAATACTGAAAAAGCTACTGTTTACCAGGTTGTTTGTTGGACTGTCGAGTACAATTAACACCTCTACCCCGAGCACTAGTGAATTATGTCAACCTTTATAACTGTAAACGGCTGTCAAATCTCAGACTGCACAACTACATGTAACGAACCTGACATTTTTCTTTCTTTTTTTTTAAGAGGCGAGAACTTAAATGAACGGTAGATAAATCCGAAACTATCTTGAAAACAAGCTGCTTGGGACGGAATTTACTAAAGTGTGATTGTCTGTAGAAATGCAGTCATACCTAGTCACCAATTTGAGTAACTTTACATATTCATAGATGTTACTGTTTTTATTAATTTATTTAAACGAATTTTCTTGGTATCGCATGAAACAACAATGTCGTCGTCAATTAATTGTTTAATACTTAAGATCATCGGGCATATCATTTTTCAGCTCACAAGGGCAGTACATAGCTGCCAGTCTATTGTCTCTGGAAGCATGAGAACTATACTAATTTCATGAGTAAGAAGCTCCAATTACCTTCACTATCAAACTATTTACTTTAATGATATGATTCTTGCGAAAATTGTCTTATTTCATTAACACAGTTACAATTACAATTAGTAACATTAAAAACATATACACACAGACTCACTTTTAATTTTGTCTCTTTTTAGATTTTGTGCTTTGAGGAAAGTTCTATAGTATTAATTACCTTTCAACATCAAGTATAGTCATTATCATGATATACTTCTTCAGGGCGTTCTTAAGGACAACAAGGCGGCTTTTCTCGAACCAATCAAACTCTTTCTTCGATTCTCTGACATCCTTGAAGAAATAATAATAATAATAATAATAACGACGATGCTGATGACAATGACAACGACGACAACGACAAAGAAGAAGAAGACGAAGATGATGATGATGATGATAATCAGTGCAAACTCATCTTATGGCGGTAACAGATGATGCAGATTAACCTTCGCAATCATTTGGCTACTTTCCTTGAGTTGCTGATAAAAAAATTCAACACAAAATTGGATAGATACATCTGTAAGATTAAAAAATAAAAGGATAACTTTACAAATTTAGTGTAAACGTGATAAAGTTCAAGTTAATGTGTATTAGCGAGACCATATGCTCGAATGGAATACCAGCTATACTGTTGGGTGGGGCGACCAAAAAAGGTATTAGCCCCCGAATTGTTACTTTCAATACCCTTGGAGTCCCCCACCCAACGATATACATGGTATCAGGCTAGAGAATATTGTCCATCTAATTTATTACATGATGGCGGCTGTTTTCTTTGATCTTTCTGGTGATTTAAGTTCGTGTTCTAAATTTAGTCTTTCATAAATATGGGTAGTGCCCATCAGTGCTATAACAATTAAACTTAGAGCACGGGCTAGCCACGGGTTACCAGAATTTAAAACACAAGAAAGATGAAACGAGAAAGCCGCCGTCATGCAAAAATCAAGATATTTACAGGTACACATTATTTGTGATGAGGAAACTACTAAAAATATTCATCACAATTTAGACATTAAACCACTCAAAAGCTTTTGGAAACAATCTGACTAGCAGATATGTTTTGTCGTGTGTTTATGTTTAGTCTAATGAACTTACAAAATGTGCCCATTACCTCTTGATATGATTCACGGCCTTCTCTTTCTTGAGACAGAAGGTCCAAGTATTTCTGTTTAGAGCTGCCCGCTTTGTCGGAATAAAGATCATATTTTCTTTGGAGCTGGACTTCTATTTCTGCAGGAACGAGAGCAGGATAGTTCTCCAAAACTTCACGAATCTTGTCTAACTTATACGTTATGTGGTGATATTTCTACAATAATAATAATAATAATAATAATAATAATAATAAAGTGGTGGAGGTATGATAAGTTACGGTGATTTTGTTGTGAAGGATAATATAACAGATGACGGTGATATATAACAAATCAAATCTTACACATTTGAGTATCTCAAAACTCCATTCGTCGCATGATCTTGAAACTAGTTTTAAAAGTAAAACTTATGATTTAGTAGCATTGCTGAATCTAACTTATCTTACTAAATGTTCAAACAAGTGTAAATTTACCATCATGGCTAAACCTATCTCCTCTTCTATTCTTTTCTGTCTCTTATCGGCCTGGTAATAACGCTGAAGAGCCTCGTGTGGTACTGGGGATTCAGTCATATCTGACAGCCATCTGAAACACAAACAAAACAATACGTTACTGGTGCACAGGAGAGAGAGAGAGAGAGAGAGAGGGGGGGGGGGCATTTAATTCCGTGAGAATGAGTTGTAGTCATTCGTTGATGACACGTAGAGTCAAAAGAGTAAAAGTGTATATCTTAAAAGATATCAGTTATTTTAATTTTTTTTAAAAAAAGGAAATGCGTGCAGTCTTTGTTAAATCTCTGGAGATAAATATTCCCTTAGGACCTGGGTAGATACATTGACTCAAAAATGCATTATTTGACGTTGATTAAAAGAGCAGCCACAATCATCTTGGACAACCCTTCATGAAATCTATTAAGTGTTTGAAACTAATTCCAAAGTAGTTCAAGTCAATTGAATTTCATATTAGTCAAAGTAGAGATGGTCATATTAAGGCATCTCCAAGTACTCAAGTGATCATCCTTAAGTTGCAAACAACAATTTTAGACATACATCTTCTACGAGGGTGTCAAATATATGCATTGCAAGTCAAATATATGTATTGAAAGTCAAATATATGCATTGAAAGTCAAATATATATGCATTGAAAGTCAAATACATGCATTGAAAATCAAAGGTATGCATTGAAAGTCAAATATATATGCATTGAAAGTCAAATACATGCATTGAAAGTAAAATATATGCATTGAAAGTCAAATATATATGCATTGAAAGTCAAATATATGCATTGAAAGTCAAATATATATATACACTGAAAGTCAAATATATGCATTGCAAGTCAAATATATGTATTGAAAGTCAAATATATGCATTGAAAGTCAAATATATATGCACTGAAAGTAAAATACATGCATTGAAAATCAAATATATGCATTGAAAGTCAAATATATATGCATAGAAAGTCAAATATATATGCATAGAAAGTCAAATATATGCATTGAAAGTCAAATATATGCATTGAAAGTCAAATATATATGCATTGAAAGTCAAATATATGCATTGAAAGTCAAATATATATGCATTGAAAGTCAAATATATATGCATAGAAAGTCAAATATATATGCATAGAAAGTCAAATATATATGCATAGAAAGTCAAATATATATGCATTGAAAGTCAAATACATGCATTGAAAGTCAAATATATATGCATTGAAAGTCAAATATATGCATTGAAAGTCAACAGAATACTATAATTTTGGTCATCAAGTCCTCCGATATCACAAAATATTCCTCAAAATTTCATTAAAAACGTTTAGTAATAATAATAATAAAGAAAATAAGGAAAAATTAATGTTGTGAAAAAGTGGTAAGAGAGTAAACGCGAAATTTTGTACAACGAAAAGGTAAAACGCTGACATGCGTAATGTTTCCATTGGCCCGTCAAAGTCCAGCATCTCATTCCTCACTCTGTTATGGATGTTGGCCTCCTCTATTGGCTCAAGGAGTAACTTTGTGCATGCACTATACAATGTACCATGGTCAAATTCTGAAATACATAAACATTTTTTTCTTCATAAAATAAACTAGAAGCACTTAGATGGTTTACCATCGACAACTCTCCACTTTTAATATTGCATACTACTCTCCCTAGCCACGGTTGCTCAGTGGGTAGCGAACCGGACTCGCGACTAGAAGTGTGAGTGTTCGAATCCTGCTTAGACCAGGCACTCACCTAACTCGAATTGCCAACATACGGTATAACCGTTTATAAGTTTATGTGTCGTTAAACACTAAAACAAAACAAAATAAAACAAGCGAGAAGAAAAAAAAAACTACTCTCTCCGAACACCCCACGCACCCGAAGACAATGCCCTAGGGTTCGCAGCCAAAATCTGTTACATATTTTATGTGTCTTCCTGCTGGAGTATGACTACAGTTAGGATGTATGGTTTACAAACTACTTCAACAAAAAAAAAAAAAGATATTGTCACAGAACATTTTGTACATGTGACCTTTGACTCCCTCCCAGGGACCAAAAAACAGTAATCCTCTTGGATATGCACCCTATCAAATTTATCCCGACTCATGATGTTGGTAGCATTTCCGTTTTTGTGCGATACCTGACGGATGGTAATCAAGAGCTCTAGCTTGTAAAGCACTCTTTCTGCGTTCCGTTGACCCCATGTATGCATAGTTGAATCCATGTATGCATAGTTGATAACTGCATACGCGTTCCGTTGACCCCATATATGCATAGCTGATAACTGCATACGCGTTTCAAATGCTGAACAGTTTTATGTTATGCAATGAATAGAAAAATGCATCTTTTTCAGAGAAATGTGATTTTTTAAAAGTTTTTATTTTTATTATTTTTATTTTTCGATTCTAACACCTTTCTTGGTATGGGCATGTAATAAATCTGTGTAAAATGTGATCATTCTCCAACAATATCATATTCATTTGATGATATCATGATGTTGATTTGTATTTGGGGAGGGGGAGAGGGTTACGGTTCAGCGACACTTTTTTAAGGTTATATCGAGCCCATGCAAGTTGAGTAAAGTGCCTTGTCCAAGCACACACAAACTTGTCCAAGGAGACACAAACGTGTCCAAGGACACACAAAAGTAGCCTACATAGGTTGATCTGATGGTGGGAAATTGAAACCGCACCTTTCTGATCACGTGAATGAGCCACGGCTGCTACTGTCATGAAGCTGGTGCGATTTTGAAAGGGACCGATTACAATTTATATAGATTCAGAACCTTCACGTATAAAAAAATGAATGTATCGATCAAAGCCTGAACAAGGTGTCATGAGCAAAAAGCCACTTCACATTTCTCTGAAACGATGCATATTACGAAACAGAAAACTGCTCAACATAGAGATGCGTGTGCAATCTTCAGTTATGTACAAATGGTGTCAACAGATAGAAAGAAAAGAGTGTTTACGAGCTAAAATCGTTGCTTACCTTCAACATTCATGAGGTAATGCACGAAAACGGAAGCGATGATAACCAAACATCCAGAGTCGAAGTGGGTCCAATACATTACATTTGGGATAAGTTCTTACGGGCAGACCGACAGATGGGCGGTCATAATATCCTTAGACTTGAGTCTAAAGCTTGAGGATAAACACATAGAAAAAAGGAGAGACAGAAAAATGTAGAAAAAAACTTAAGGGGGACAAGTTCGATAGAAAGAAGAAGAGAGCGAAAGGTATTTTTAAAAATGGATGGTGAAGATCAGTGATGAAAAAAGATGGCGTTAAAGAAGAATTGTATATGTACTACTGGTAATGCTGGTAGTGTAGTAGCGGCAATGATAGTGGTCATGAGACATGCAGTGATGATTGTAGTAGTAGTAGTATTAGTAGTAGTTGCTGTTGTTTTTCTTGTTGTTGATGTTGTTGATGATGATGATTTAATAGCTTTTAAAAGGGGGAAGGGGGAGATGAATGAGTCAGAGGAAGTTGTAGAGGGTACTTGTAAACGTAGATGTATTAGACCATTGCCTTGAAAGGGATTTATTGTTACATAGATTTCTATAAACTTTAAAACTACCGCTTGTCTAATTGTCTAACCGTTACTGGCAGTGCTATAATAGTAAATAGAAGAAAAAAAATCTATATATTAACGAATCCTTCACTTAAACCTTCCATATGACTTAAACCTGCCTTAATGGACACTTCCATATGACTTAAACCTGCCTTAATGGACACTTCAATATGACTTAAACCTGCCTTAATGGACACTTCCATATGAAAGAAACCTGCCTTAATGAACACTTCCATATGACTTAAACCTGCCTTAATGGACACTTCCATATGACTTAAACCTGCCTTAACAGACACTTCCATATGACTTAAACCTGCCTTAATGGACACTTCCATATGAAAGAAACCTGCCTTAATGGACACTTCCATATGACTTAAACCTGCCTTAATGGACACTTCCATATGAAAGAAACCTGCCTTAATAGACACTTCCATGTGACTTAAACCTGCCTTAATGGACACTTCCATATGACTTAAACCTGCCTTAATGGACACTTCCATATGAAAGAAACCTGCTCAGTAATGACGAATTTATGAATACATTTGTTTAAGTTTACTTGCAAATGTAAACTCTATCCATCAAGTGCAAAATGTTGCACTCCCTTGCGTGTCCCTTAAAGACAGTTGTAGAAAGATAGTGTCTATTAAACACATAATAAAGAATCACGTTGGTTGAGCCCTCAGGGATGCATTTTATCTACCTCTGTCCCCATATAATGATCATGATATGGGGATTTGTTGAATTGGGTGAGGGGACATTGGCAGTTTGAGGTGGGAAAATGTTACCCTTTTCTCACTCAATGTGCAGCACTGATACTGACATTTGTACAGTGAGAGTACATGCTCTACACTTGACTTAGGCTACCATAATAAGATGACTTTACAACGTCCTCTTTAGTAGCTTGGGTTTTTACATACAGGTATTGGTGGGGGGGGGGGGGGTATTTATTTCTTGAAGTAAAAGAGTACTGTCTTTCTCCCCGTCATGACGAAAGGTATACTATAATAGCAGAATGGTGTGCCAGGCACATAGAATGATGTGCCCGAAAATATTGGACAACCTTACGCACCTTGACGTAAGGCTAAGTTATGTTATAAATAGCAGAGTACTGAACCCGTCTCTCACGAAAAAACAGAAAGCAGTGTAGACGACAAGAATATTATCGATGATAGTACGTCTCATTCTCGCTTCCTGTGCATACAGGGGGGCGGGGGGGGGGGCAGGGAGAGATAGATTTGCGGAAACATAGAAAGCAGTAGTTGTAAAGTAAAATGCATGCTCTAAAAGGAAATTAACAATAATTTGCTTCAAATACACCCGACACTTTATATGGTTGACTCAAAATAGATTTTTGCAAATTTTCATTATTGATATTAGCAGCTAAAATTAGGGGCGACGCTTCAAGCAGCAATGTTTTATTAATTTTCACACTTTTAACTTTCAATTTATTTTTTCAGTCCGATTCAACATGTCGACGAATTGTGAAATTAAGATTGTGCTCGTTATAGCAAGGCCGACAATCACGTTGAAAGAAGGTCAAGTTTAGACGTACGTTAGGGTTTTTCCGTCTAAAAGTTGAGCATGACTACTAGCAATATGGTCACATGACGCTTCAATGTGCAATCTGAGACGCGAATGGTAGGTAGACCTCGAGATGCTTTCACGTTAATTGCTGTGATAATAAAAGACTATGCACTGCTGTAGCCAATGGGATGAATCGTTTTATGCACGGTAATGGATTCTCCAAGGAGTAAATAATAATAATAATAATAATAATAATAATAATAATAATAATAATAATAACTTTATTTCAGACTTAAGACCACAGAACCCCCCCCCAGCAATTTCACACAAGATATGACAACAACAACAACAACAACAACAACAGCAGCAACAACAACCCCAATATATTAACACAACAATTTGCTCAAGCGATCAACTATTTTTGAATTACGGCAATAAGCAAACCGCGTCATCGTAGAACGTGCCAAATTTGTCCAAAGAGGAGGAGCACGGTACAGATTCATACAATAGGATTTGAAAAGCAATATTTTTACATCTGTAGAATATGTTTTAAAAGACCTTAAAAACATATTTACTCGTAGGCAAAGAGAACGATATTGTCTTTTTTTATCACTATCATGTAACAAATCTGAACGAATGACATGTCCTAGGTACATATGCTCATTTACAAACAGTAGCGTTTCTCCAAAAAGCAGTTTTTATCCGCAATTTTGGAGTAGTAGATAAAGGTCATTTGTTGTGTAATGGGATCAAGGGGTTTACGTTATAAAGTTATTTCTATCTCTCTCTCTCTCTCTCGCTCTCTCTATCTCTCTCTCTCTCTCTCTCTCTCTCTCTCTCACACACACACACAAACACACACACACAAACACAAACACACACACACACACACATTGTAGTTAGATATATACCGCGATTATTATTGCTTTGGCAAAGTATGCCAGACACCGTTTATCGCTTGTAGCTCAGTTTCCTAGACACTGTTGCATGTATGATAATACAATTTCATATGTTCATTCATATGATAATACAATTTCATATGTTCATTCATATGATAATACAATTTCATATGTTCATTCATATGAAAATACAATTTCATATGTTCATTCATATGATAATACAATTTCATATGTTCATTCATATGATAATACAATTTCATATGTTCATTCATATGATAATACAATTTCATATGTTCATTCATATGATAATACAATTTCATATGTTGATTCATATGATAATACAATTTCATATGTTCATTCATATGATAATACAATTTCATATGTTCATTCATATTTGTCACATATATTAACACCCATCAAAAGTAAATTGTGGTTGCAATGACCTACTTTTCTTTCTAATTGTGGTTGTAATGACCTACTTTTCTTTCTAATTGTGGTTGTAATGACCTACTTTTCTTGCTAAACTGGTTATGCCAAGGTTTTGGAATATGTACTATATACAGACGAAGCAGACAAGACCTTATTCAACAGAATTTAATGTTGGTTCATTCATTGCACAGACCTTATTCAACAGAATTTAATGTTGGTTCATTCATTGTACAGACCTTATTCAACAGAATTTAATGTTGGTTCATTCATTGTACAGACCTCATTCAACAGAATTTAATGTTGGTTCATTCATTGCACAGATCTTCAAATTTTATATCCAATGTATTATAAGCGTTAAAGACGATAAAATGTTTCATTTGGTTTGAAGTTGTATTTCATGCAATATTTCACTCTCGTCCTCTTTTCTAAAGTACAATTATATTATTGTGTTAATTATGGTTAGGTTTACTCTCATTCCACTAGACTCATGCATGACTTCCGAGAAATCTACACCAACAGAGAGTCTGGTCAATGTCTGTACAAGTGATTGTTACCGATATATGTCGCTAATTTTCTCTTTTTTCCCCCTCTGGCCAAAAAATATACCATCTATACGGTAAAGTCCATTAGCACTATTTGTGCATTAGCGATAAATGTAAATATATGTATAATGTTCTTGAGGTGTTAGTAGAATGTATTGGTGCCAAAACGGTCAATGCGTGCCCCTTGATATATTTTCAGTGAGTTAGTGCCACAGTCTGACGATTTGCAAGATTTTAGTGTAGAAACAAAAACCTGTATCGCCTATACATATTTTATATGATCGGTCCAAAAAATAAACAAAAATATGAAAAATGCGCATTTATATGATCTAACTTTGATTATGTAGGGCGAAGATCTCTCGGAGTCACGAAAGAAAAAGTCTGGGTGGACGAGACTAGGATAGCCTATACACAGTTACATATATTACATTGACCTTTCGACTATTTGTTGTCATCGTAATTTGCGTCTGTGACGAATAACGTACTGGAATTCACCCTAGATTATTTAAATGTTATCTCGACTGCCCGACGCTACAGTCCCCAGTCCCCACCTAAGCCTTCATTTTCTTTTCTTTTCCGAGGTCTGGTGTGTATTTTTTTGCAAAATAATTTTTCATTATTCTTCTCGTTTAGATAGCCACAATATCATGTCATGCCATTATCTCAGTCTGCAATTTTTTGCGAGGGAATGCAGCTTTAAAAGTGTTTTTGACGTGGACTTCTTTACAAAGCATTTTTTTAATGACTCAATGGAGACAAATCTCACCTCCTTCCCCCAGCAAGGCAACAGCTGCAAACTTCTTTGTCCATCTGCAGGATAATTCCTGTAACATCTTAGACCTCTCGAGCTCCAACTTGATACGACCCTCTAACATTTCCACTATGGTGAAGACGGACCTGAATGAAAGCAGAAATTCGGTGTCCAGGTAATTCGGTGTCCAATTGTTCATATTTTTGGTCAAATAAAAGAGTAGTAATAAAGAACTCGTCATCCAGGGCTCTGTATTTTGTCAAATGCAGTAGTAACGAGAAAATTATATAGACATGCAATAAGAAAGAAAAGTGGTCCAGTCTTTTGTCACATTTTTGTCAGATATAGAGGAAAAGTGATATACAAGTACAATGGTAAAGAGGGTGTGGGTGTCCAGTATGACGTAGTAAGGAAAAGTAGGTAGTAAGTAAAAGAGTGGTGCAGAGCTCTAACAGTTCTAACTACTCACATGCTCTATGCAGCGCATCGGACCACGTTGTGTGTGTGTGTGTGTGTGTGTGTGTGTGTGTGTGTGTGTGTGTGTGTGTGTGTGTGTGTGTGTGTGTGTGATTAGCTGAAATAATTCAAATTTTATATGGGAGATATATATTTAAATTCGGTTGTTTTGGGTTCAAGCCCACACGCAACAGCGGTGATATTACATGTGTGTTTCCTTTCCTTTTTTAGACAAAAAATTGAGTATTAAGATCCACAACAACGCCAAGACCATTCCGCATGTAAAACCTTTACAGTACAACTATATTGCATTGTTTATGACAGAAGATTATGACAACCCATATTTCCATATATTCCAAAAGTTAGATATCGCACAAACTATAGAAGACATACCCATTATAAGATCTTTTTAAGATATCTCACACACTTATATAAGTATTCACACACACTTATATAAGATATCTCACACACTTATATAAGATATCTTACGAATTTTATATATTATATACTTTATAAGATATGTTATATTCCTTTAAAAATATCTTATTGTAGCAAACCTAGGTTATGTACTATCTGTATTTACTTATCCGTTTATAGAGTTTTTAGATCTGAGTGATTACTTGCTTGATTATAGGAAACCTGTGTTTGGGATGATATTTCTCTAACAGAGTTAATTATTCAGTTACTAGGTGCATGCGTCATAACGAAGTGTCTTCGCGAGATTTCATAGTAGTACAGATTAGTTTCGTAAAATGGTCCCTGTACAATTTATTAATATAAGGAATTACTGGGATATTCTCGCGCGTATGTGTATAGTAATTAGAGCTAACAATAATTCTGTATGCTAGGTGCTTAGAAACTGTTTTGTGGCACATGGCATGAAATGCTGATCAAAGGCTTCAAATTGCGTACTGCTAAATCATAATAATGTGTAGCAAGAAAAATAACACCAGTGTGAATTAGAGACTCGTGAATGTGGTCCTTCGCTTAATTATGGGAAAATTATTTGTGTTATTAGCGCGTTTAAGAAATCTTCAGTTGACAGTGACTGTTGTCTTGAGGTCCCTTGGAAATTGGGGAAACGACAAACTCAAGTCAAATCCACGCTGAGCGTTCGACATTGGTCGGTCTTGAAGTGAACTTACATTAGCTGCTTTTAGACACCTGGCGTGTTACATTATATTCAGTTTTTATGCAGATATAACTTTCAAGATATATTATATAACTTATAAGATGTCTCATAAACTAAAAAAATATATTTTAAATTCATAAGATATTCTATAGAATAAACAAGATATCTATCAAAAGGGGTTGTTTCATGATAACACATACATTGTATAAGATATCTCATATACTTTATAAAATATCTTATAACGATATAAGATATTTTATAAAGTATATGAAATATTGTAAAGTCTGTTTATAAGATATCTTATTTATTTTATAAAATATCATATACAATTTAAGACATTTAACAAAGTTTATAAGACATTTTATATAGTTTAAGAGATATATGTTTATGTTGCTGTGGGTGTTATTTTCCTCAAATAAATACCAGTTTGACTTGCCATAGAAAACAGTAGTGATGAGAGACAATGCCATGTTGCCCTTTTTAAAAAAGATAACAGCCTATGATCACGAAGATTAGAAGGCAAAGGTCACTGTTAATATAATGTGTATTACTGAGTCAGCTTCGTGCTAACGAGCTAAATCTGTGTCCCTCGTGCTGTCAAACTCGATAATCCTCTCTTAATTGGATAGATAGATAGATAGATAGATAGATAGATAGATAGATAGATAGATAGATAGATAGATAGATAGATAGATAGATAGATAGACATTTAAAATATGAGTTGAACAATCAATTAGTTTAAGTCAGTAAGTTAAGGACCGACTATTTAAATTTTTTTTTTTTTTTTTTTTGGGGGGGGGGGGGGGCAAGGGGGGAGTTTGTGACATTTTTGAAGAAAAAATATCCGACCTTCAAATAGCTTGAAAAAATATTCTTACTCTGATTTGTAGAAAGAAAACAAAAACTATTATATCCATTATATTAGTATAAAAAATGTAAATTATCTTGAGTTTAAAGAGAAAAAAAAAACAATATCCCGGCTCGAAAGAAATTCCCAGTCTCCCCCTCCTCCCAAGTTACTTAATGACTAATAGTCAATTAGTAAATAAGTTTTTAAGCCATGTCAGTAAGTTGGTCAGTTAGTGTGTCTCTCTGAACAAAATAGTTTGCGCTCATCTGTGAAAAAGAACTAATTCTATCCATCATATTAATTAGCATAAAAAAATGTATACTGGTTGGAAAATTCCAGGCTGCACCCTGCGCCCGAAAAGTATACGGTCGGTGCCTTTCGCAAAGACACACCAAGGTAGCCGGCCTGGGCAGATCCGATGGTAGGATTCAAACCAGCAACTTTTCGGTCACAAGTCAGGCACGCTAACCACTGAGCCACCACTGCTCCTGTCTACATTAGTCGCCTCGTAGGACACGCAGTGCAGGAGAGCACATCGGGAATATTCTACATTCCCTAAACCAAATGTACAGAACAGTGAAACATTATCAGTGAAAAATGTACGACTTTCCTTACTCTCCTGTGTTCTTTCTTTACTTGCCTAAATCCTTCATGAAACCTCAGTTCGGAGTGGACTGGTAATTCACGACCCCATTCTTGATATGGGAAATCTTTCCATTCATCTGCTGCTAACATAGCCTTAGATAAATATGCTTCTTTGTTTGCCTCGTCAGCCATTTTCTTATACGAATAGCACCAGTGATTAAAGGAAAGTACGATACTATGGTGACGTGATGACTTAACAATAGACAACGTCATGACGCGACTTTTCTTGACCTAACCGCTAAACCAAAATGTCTTCGGTGTTAATCAATAGTGTCTACTGTCTTTTGTATGTAAACTTTTTGTATACTCATGCATGTTCCTGATTAATGAATGAAAATAAACCTTCATTCCTAAATTCGTGTCGATAACGTTGAAGGGGTTTGCTACTACCTGTATCAACATGTACAGAGGCGCTCTACAGATATTATGTACTTCTGAGAGAGTGACAGGTGTAAGGTGAAGTTGCAAGGTACACAATGAAGAGAATGTTGGCATATCTCTATGCTATTTTCATGTGCTGTGGCCGAAATGTCTTTACATACTGTACTTGTGGAAATTGTACATTACCTAAGCACACAGCTGACAGAAATGGCCGCTCCCATGTGCTCGAAAAATCAGCTTGAATTAATCCAAAGTACATTATGTTTTAGCAATTATTAAAATAGGGAAAAATAAATTGTGCCAGAGTAGGCAATACCAGCTTCTGAAAATACAATGAATAGATTACAAAATATATAAAAATAAAAGAAAAGTTATCTGCTCTTTATTTTTTACAATTTACTTGTAAAGTCCAGGAAGTGAAAATGACCAATCGGGGCTAGCAGTTTTTTTGATAGATGAGCATCTGAAGTAAGACCAAGCTGTATACTCTAACCCAAATTGCACCCATCAATCATACATCAAAATGAAGAGAATGAAAGGTTCTTTTAATAATACCTAAGATATACAAGGTCTTTTTTCTTAAAAATCTAACCCTATGCAAAATACGAAACTGTAGAGCGCCTCCTAAGCAAAACTGAAGTATTTATTTTGCCAAGGATCCTCCCAAAAAGATTTGTTTCATCTGAGGGATGTCACTTTCCAATGATGGGTGTGATGTTCCGAAACTTGTTTCTATAGTTTTCATTCCACACATTTTTCCATATATATAGCATATGCCGACTTATATAATACTGAAGTAAATCACAGAAAGAAAATCATATTAGAAAACAAGAAGAAGAAAACAAGAAAGCAAGAGCCCACATATCGAGTCCACAACTGAAGCATTGCTGTAACCTGTATTCTGACCTTTAAGTCAAGGTCAAAAGGTTCAGCAAGCATGTTACAGAACTTCTCAGTTTCATAATGATTCGTATCAAGTACTAACTTAGATTTAGGACTATATGCAAACAAAGAAAAGAAAAATTTTAGCCACAACCGTAACGCAAATTTTCATTGACTGTGACCTTTACCCGAAGATCAGCGGGGCAAATGAGCGTGTCGCAGAATGAATTGCCTCAGCTTCTTAATCATTTAATATAAAATATTTTTAAAAATCAATCAAGCATTTTAGGAAATATAAACGAAGACAGAAATTTGAAGCAAAACCGTAACTCAATTTTTCAATAAATTTTACCTTGACTTCAAGGTTAAAGAGGTAAGCTAGCATGTCGTAAAACAAACTATCTTAGTTTTATAATGGGTATAACATAAAATAGAAGGAAACGAAAAAGCTTTAACCGAAATCTTAACGCAAATTTTCTATCACTGTGACCTTGACCCCAAGGTCAAAGGGACAAGTGAGCATGTCGCCGAATGAATGGTTTTGGCTTCGTAATGATTTATGCCAGGTATGATGTGAATCCATCAAGAGCTTTTGAAAATTAGAGACTCGTGAATGTGGTCCTTAGTTTAATTATAAGAAATTATTTATGGTATTAGTGTGTTTAAGAACCCTTCAATTGACAATGACTGTTGTCTTGATGTCCTAATAAAGATATATTATAAAGTATGAGGTACCGTAAAACTCTGTTTATAAAATATCTTATCAAATTTAAGATATTAAGTAAAGTTTACAAGACCTCTTATTTGGTTAAGAGATATTTTGTTTTCTTTTCTTTAAATAAATACAAATCTGGTTATCCATATATAATTGTAGGGATGAGAGACAGTACCATATTGACCTTTCTTAAATGTAGAAGGTTATAATCACATACATTAGAGGTCATCGGCCACTGTTGATATAATGTGTATTATTGAGTGAGCTCCATGCTAACGAGCTAAATCCGTTTTCCACGTTCTGTCAGACTCGATAATCCTCTCTTAATTGGATAGATAGATAGATAGTAGATAGATAGTCATGCAATTTATTAGTCGAACAAACAGTTAGTCTGCGAGTTAGTAAGTTATTCTGCCAGTTAATTTGTCAGATATATGTAGTTAGCTGGTTTCTCACTAACTTACTAACTTACTTAATGACAATTAGGCAATTATTTAACTAGTTTTTTCAGTCATGTCAATAAACCAGTTAGTTTGTTGGTTTGCTTGTCTGTCTTTCAGTCAATTAGTTTGTTTCTCTTTGGGTCAGTAAGTTAGCAAGTTTGTTGGTCTGTCAGACTTTCAGTCAGTTAGTTCATCATAGCATAGTTCAGGGAGAACTCTGTCCTGTGCGCAAAATTAGTTTTATTTTCTTGCACTACCCAAGTCAATGTTACTCTCCTGCTTAGTAAGTGATTTACTCTGTTGGTTGCTTAGTTTGTCGGTTAGTCGGTTCGCAAGTCAGTAAGTTAGTATTTCAGTGAGGGTCTTCTTATGTCGCTCAGACAGCTGTCAGTAGTTTACTTACTTACTTGATTAGTAAGGATGGAATGAAGAAAGAGGAGGAAGGAAATAAGTAGTTATGTCATTCATTCCGAGCGAATAACAACAGTTAGCTCTAATCGTTGCACAGTTAAAATATAATACAGAGGAGTTCTAATCGTTGCACAGTTAAAATATAATACAGAGGAGTTCTAATCGTTGCACAGTTAAAATATAATACAGAGGAGTTCTAATCGTTGCACAGTTAAAATATAATACAGAGGAGTTCTAATCGTTGCACAGTTAAAATATAATACAGAGGAGTTCTAATCGTTGCACAGTTAAAATATAATACAGAGGAGTTCTAATCGTTGCACAGTTAAAATATAATACAGAGGAGTTCTAATCGTTGCACAGTTAAAATATAATACAGAGGAGTTCGCGCACAAAACCCTAGGATTAAAAATCGTCGAGGTTTGTGTTCATTCCGAGCGAATAACAACAGTTAGCTCTAATCGTTGCACAGTTAAAATATAATACAGAGGAGTTCGCGCACAAAACCCTAGGATTAAAAATCGTCGAGGTTTGTGTTCATTCCGAGTGAATAACAACAGTTAGCTCTAATCGTTGCACAGTTAAAATATAATACAGAGGAGTTCGCGCACAAAACCCTAGGATTAAAAATCGTCGAGGTTTGTGTTCATTCCGAGTGAATTCTCTGCTCTGATTACAAGTTACTAAATCAACGAGACACTTTAGTCAAAATAGAGTTGGCGTTTCAGTTTAGAATGCAGTTTGGTGGGCGCTGTTTTGGCAATCATTTGAATTCTAAAGTAAACAATCGGACTGGTTACACAACTTGGTATTCAATAAATAATAATGATAGTATAACAACTTTCCTAATAAACAATATAAATCAGTAATCTCCTCCATCAATAAAGGAATAAATTTAAGAGCGTTGTGTCAGACAACCTATCTCAACTTTTACTCGTGGATGCTTTTCAAAGGGATGGTATGGGTAGCAGATTCATTGACTTTAGATTAAGGGAGGTTATTCCAGGTTTCAGCCGCTTGGTTACTCAATACATAACATTTCGTAATATGCATAAATCCAGTTAGCCTGTTTGCACATAACCGATTCTGATTTCAAATAATGGACCGACCATTTTATTTTCGAGACAGTGGGATACGGGGGAGGGGGGCTGGTGGAATCTAGGCCATCTTTTATTTAACAATAATGTCCTGTCCCTCGTCCCCCCCCCCCCATAACTTGAAAAAAATATATATTTCTCTGATCTAAAGAAAATAACAACAACAACAACAAAACAGAAAAAAACTAAATCTATCCATCATATTAGTTCCAATAAAAATTATCTTCAGATAAAAGAAGTAAAAGAAAATGAATACTGGTTGAAAGGAATATTCCAGGCTGCATCCTGCCCCTGAAAATTAAACGGTCGGTCCCAAATTAGACACCTAGATTACATTTGTGATGATAAGAGAACTTTCATCAGATATGCTGCAGGATTACACAAGTTACGGCTTAAGACTAAATATAGAACATTCTTTCTTTATTACTAGTTATGATACAACTCACCATCGTCTCAAACTATTGAAAGCCAGACGTGATAGGAGTATTTGGGATAATGTGTTCAGTAACAGTGTGTTGAAACCTGGAATAACCTCCCTCAATCGAAATCGGTGTATCTTTGCTTGATACATTTACAGCCGGAAAATTGTTTGGTGTTTGCACGGCAATACAAGTAGATTATTTAGTGCCGAGATCATTGGAGTAAAGTGCTTTTCCCAAAGACACACCAAGGTAGCCGGCCTTGGCAGATCCGATGGCAGGATTCAAACCAGCAACTTTTCGGTCACAAGTCAGGCACTCTAACCACTGACCCACCACTGCCCCTGTCTACATTAGTCGCCTCTTACGACACGCAGTGCAGGAGAGCACATCGGGCCTGTTCTATATCCCCCAACCCACAAGGGGTTAAAAGCAGGATAAATTAACACAGGCATGATTTTCCTTCAAAGTTTCAATCAACATGTTATACAGGAAGCACTTACCAGACTCTGAAAACGCTTTAATATGTACCTAGAGAAACTATTTAGTTTACTCCGATATCGACAACAGTTGTTACCAGAACTTTAAGTTTCTAGTCCTAGTACGGTACGTGTAAGAAGTGTGCAGGGTTATTACAATTTATTGCTGTCAATATGAAAAACAAGCGAGTCAGAAAAAGCACAGACAAAAAAGCCCAATATAGTATCCATCCCAAAGTTCTAACGGCTAACGTTTATTGGCTGCACCAAAAAGCAAATATCTGTGGGAATAAATGTTAAGTTTCATATATAACTTTGCAACAAATATAGCAAACAAGGGTTGAACTTAGCCCAGGTGTTGTTAAAAAACGCGAAAATAAGGTGTTACGGAATTATGTATATGGAATCAATAGTGTGCTTAAACTTTTGGCCTATGACTCTACTTTAAAGTTGTGTCAAATTGTGAGTCATATTTAAGTTGGGTTTAGTTGTACTATTAATCAAATAACAACATGTTTACTGACCTTTTATTCAAGGTCAGAGCTGTTGATCATTCTTCAGTAAAATTCCATGAAATAGACTCATTTAGTATTGCATTCTGGGTCATAATACGACATGATTCCTGTTGTGAAATGTGCCATTTGCAAGTTGTATAAAAGACCTGGAAATACGAATTATTTCCATTCCATTTTAGATCTTGAGTTGAAAAGAACTGTTTTTTATGATCAGCTTTTGGAATCATCAGATCGTTTGAAATAATAGCCGTGCTGCTGTAATGCCATGCTGAATAGATAATTCGAAAAGGAATTATGTATTGGACCATTCATCAGAGCTACCTGGAGTTATATTTAGGACTTTCTTGGATGTCTCTGAATACTTAAAGATGATCTGACAATATCATTGATACATCGGAACATTACAGACTCATTCATTCGGAACAATCTATTCGGAACATTCGTTCATTACGAAGATTCATTTGGAACATTCATTAACTTGGAAGATTCATTCACTTGGAACATTTTAGAGTTTCTATATATACAGGACTTGTGATTAGGACACTAATAATTGTTGGATTATTTTTTATTTTAATGCACGAAACTAAATGTATTTTGATTTTCACATTATTTATTTAAAATAAATTGTTTGTTAATTTTTACAAACATTGTTGGTTTCACTTTCTTTTTGTTACGTTTGTTCGAGCCATAGAGTTGTGACATAAGGCAAGACCCGATGAAATAAAATAGAGATGCGCAAACAATGTACAGAACAGTGAAACATTATCAGTGAAAAATGTACGACTTTCCTTACTCTCCTGTGTTCTTTCTTTACTTGCCTAAATCCTTCATGAAACCTCAGTTCGGAGTGGACTGGTAATTCACGACCCCATTCTTGATATGGGAAATCTTTCGATTCATCTGCTGCTAACATAGCCTTAGATAAATATGCTTCTTTGTTTTCCTCGTCAGCCATTTTCTTATACGAATAGCACCAGTGATTAAAGGAAAGTACGATACTATGGTGACGTGATGACTTAACAATAGACAACGTCATGACGCGACTTTTTTTGATCTAACCGCTAAGGGGGCGCTCTACAGATAATACATGCTTCTGAGTGAGTGACAGGTGTAAGATGAAGTATTTTGGATTTGCAACATGCACAATGGAGAGAATGTTGGCATACCTCTATGTTACTTTCATGTACTGTGGCTAAAATTTCTTTACATATTGTACTTGTGAAAACTGGACATGATCTAAGCACACAGCGGACAAAATGGCCGCTCCAAAATACTCGAAAAATCAGCCTGAATTAGTCAAAAGTGCACTATTTTCAGCAGTTATTAAAATAGGGAAACGAATGTTGCCAGAGCAGACAATACCAGCCTCTGAAAGTACTATGAATGAATTAAAAAATATCCCAAAAGTAAAAAAAGTTATCGGCTCTTTTTTTATTATTTAAATTTGAAGTCCAAGAAGTGAAAATGACCAAGCGGAGCTAGCAGTTTTTTGAGAACTGCACATCTTAAGTAAGACCAAGCTGTATACTCTATAACCCAAATTTCACCCATCAATCATACACCAAAATAAAGGGAATTCAAAGTTCTTTTAACAATACCTAAGATATACAAGGTCTTTTTTAAATAGCCTGGACAGCCAGTGAGGAAAACGTGGGTAATTCTTTTTCTTTAAAAATCTAACCCTATGCAAAGTACGAAACTGGAGAGCGCCACCTTAAAACAAATATGAAAATTTGTGCAATTGCTTTTCTCTTTCTCATATAATTATGTATGCATTTCTCAACAAAATGGTATATTAACATTGATGTTATGCATGAAAATAAGCTAATTATGCCTATTTTGCTCTTGCTTACACAATATGCCTTGTGGCAGTATTTTGTGTGTAATGACCTCAATTATGGGGAACTTAGAAGTCTTAGAACATAGCAGTAAAGTCAACTTGAATTTAAATCTGTTGTTTTAAGTCAAAGAAAAATATAGCACAAATGATTATTTTCATTCGCTTGTAATAAAATTCTGGAAAATAATGATGATAAAGCAGATTCGCTTTCTTCCATATACTAGTGTTAGAAGAATTAGCAAACTTTGTACCCTTTGACCTTTGACCTCTGCGAACCTGAACTCTTCCATCCCTGTTCAGTCTGTAAATTTTATTAGTGACATCTCATGAATAATTGTGGCAAGTTTCATGTTCCTGTCTTTTACCAAAACATTGGTTGCTATTGTTGAGAAAATGCAAGGTGTAGTTTTAAAATAGCCCACTTTTCATCATGGGGGGGGGGGGGGGCTGGGCTTGTGTGGGACTTTGCTGCAAATGAATACTGTTCTGTGGGAAAATACATGAGAATTATTCAAAAGGACTGTTTAGATGCTTGCGGCTTAAATGTTTCAGCTATACAACCAAAATTAAATCATATAATAATAATGCATATGTTGTCTTTATGGGGGCGCTCTACAGATAATACATGCTTCTGAGTGAGTGACAGGTGTAAGATGAAGTATTTTGCATTTGCAACATGCACAATGGAGAGAATGTTGGCATACCTTTATGTTACTTTCATGTACTGTGGCTGAAATTTCTTTACATATTGTACTTGTGAAAACTGGACATGATCTAAGCACACAGCGGACAAAATGGCCGCTCCAAAATACTCGAAAAATCAGCCTGAATTAGTCAAAAGTGCACTATTTTCAGCAGTTATTAAAATAGGGAAACGAATGTTGCCAGAGCAGACAATACCAGCCTCTGAAAGTGCTATGAATGAATTAAAAAATATCCCAAAAGTAAAAAAAGTTATCGGCTCTTTTTTTATTATTTAAATTTGAAGTCCAGGAAGTGAAAATGACCAAGCGGAGCTAGCAGTTTTTTGAGAACTGCACATCTTAAGTAAGACCAAGCTGTATACTCTATAACCCAAATTTCACCCATCAATCATACACCAAAATAAAGGGAATTCAAAGTTCTTTTAACAATACCTAAGATATACAAGGTCTTTTTTAAATAGCCAGGACAGCCAGTGAGGAAAACCTGGGTAATTATTTTTCTTTAAAAATCTAACCCTATGCAAAGTACGAAACTGGAGAGCGCCACCTAAACCAAAATGTCTTCGGTGTTAATCAATAGTGTCTGCTGTCTTTTGTATGTAAACTTTTTGTATACTTATGCATGTTCCTGATTAATGAATGAAAATAAACCTTCATTCCTAAATTCTTGTCGATAACGTTGAAGGGGTTTTCTACTACCTGTATCAACATGTACAGAGGCGCTCTACAGATATTATGTACTTCTGAGAGAGTGACAGGTGTAAGGTGAAGTTGCAAGGTAGACAATGAAGAGAATGTTGGGATACCTCTATGCTATTTTCATGTGCTGTGGCCGAAATGTCTTTACATATTGTACTTGTGGAAATTGTACATGACCTAAGCACACAGCTGACAGAAATGTCCGCTCCCATGTGCTCGAAAAATCAGCTTGAATTAATCCAAAGTACATTATGTTTTAGCAGTTATTAAAATAGGGAAAAATAAATTTTGCCAGAGTATGCAATATCAGCTTCTGAAAAAACAATGAATAAGTTACAAAATATATAAAAAGTATAAAAAAAAGTTATCGACTCTTTTTTTTTACAATTTACCCTTGAAGTCCAGGAAGTGAAAATGACCAAGCGGGGCGAGCAGTTTTTTTTAATAGGTGCACATCTGAAGTGAGACCAAGCTGTATACTCGATAACCCATGTCTGCACCCATCAATCATACATCAAAATGAAGAGAACGAAAAGTTCTTTTAATAATACCTAAGATATGCAAGGTCTTTTCTTCTTAAAAAATCTAGCCCTATGCAAAATACGAAACTGTAGAGCGCCTCCTAAGCAAAACAGAAGCATTTATTTTGCCAAGGATCCCAAAAATAGATTTGTTCCATTGTCACATTCCAATCATAGGTGTGGTGTTCCGAAGCTTGTTTCTATATTTTTCATTCCACATATTTTTCCATGTATATAGAACATGTAGACTTATATAATACTTACATTGAAGAAGCATCTATGAATGCATCGTCTGTCTCAGCTTCATACTGATTCGTTTCAAGTATAGACTTAGATTTAAGAATGAAAGCAAATGGAGAGAAAAAAACACAAACAAAAAAACTAGCCAACCTTAGCGCTTATTTTGTATGACTGTGACCTTGATCCGAAGATCATTGTGACGAATGAGCATTTGGCAAAATGAATAAATAATTTCAATTTCTTAATAATTCACATAAAGTTTGAACAAAACCCATCAAGCATTTTAGGTAATAAAAAAGAAATGAAGAAATATGAAGCAAAATCGTAATACAAATTTTCAGTGAATTTTACCTTATCTCCAAGGTTAAAGGGGCAAGCAAGCCTCTCGCAGAACAAACTGTCTTAGCTTTGTAATGAGTTTAGAAAATAAAAGCAGATGAAAAAGCTTTAACCAAAACCTTAACCAAATTTATATAATTGTGATCTTGACAAAGGGACAAGTGAGCATGTCGAAGAATGGTTTTGGCTTCTAATGACTCATGCCAAGTATGATGAGAATCTATCACGGGCTTTAGGATGTATATACAAATTACAAAACGTTAACCAAAACCATAACGAACTGTTGGCTCTGCTGCCGCCAACAGCTGGAAAAGTGGCTGTGATATCTCGCTTTCATATTAACGTAGACTCGACAAAAAATGTGCTGGTGGTCGTGAAGAAAGATGTGCAAAACAAATTATTTCAAACTAAGCAGTATACATGAATCCGGCACAAATTCTTACTCCGCCAAGTTACAAGTACGTATGAAGTGCACACTGATTATCCACATATTCTACACAATGGAGTATACTTATCTTGCAGGTGGGACAAAAAATTAGATGACAATCCACACCGTATAAAAACTTTGATAACTCCTAAAATGTTTACAACTTTTCCTTAAAAAATAAGCTTTAAACTAAATTATATCATTGACCTTTCACCTTTTGTTCCATCATGACTATGGACATTCCATGCACCCTGGTAAACATATATACATATGCAGGGTCGTATGAGATAAGGTTATCTAAAAAAACTTGAACCAACTGACCAGTGGGACCATGAACTTTTACCTTTTCATCAGTAAAGATTTTCTATGTCCCATGTTAAACTTCTGTCCAAGTCTGAGATTATTTCATTCAAATTCATCCATATCAACATACAATACAGCAGATACAATTTAAAAACAAAAAATTGCTTACCTCTAGCTCCATCCCATCCTTTGCGACTGACTTGCACCTTTCTAGTCTCTAATGTAAAGAGGTCTTTCTTGCTCTGATTTAACCGCAGACAAAATCTTATAATGATGATCTATTCATGCCAACAGGAGATATTGCTCCTATTTACAAATGTTGATGCACCATGGACGAAAGGACAGATAATATAACCATTATGTCTTGCCTTTGTAACATCCATTCCAGACAAGATGCTTACACTTTTTAATCAATTCTTTTCCAAACCTAAGACTATTAACTTTTTTTGTCTCACATATCAGAATTTACATATTTTTTTGTGTGTGCCACATATCAACTTGCAGATAAATGATGACATGGGAAATCTCGTAAGTACATCTTTCTTTCCTGTAACATTTTTACGACCAGACTAAACAAGTCCATCTAAACATGAATATTTTAATGAAAGCATAAATGTATCTACTTTTATACTTTATGAGGCTGAACAATGAAGAGTATTATTTATAAATAAAACAATACATAAAATTTACACATGATAGAATTTATATCTAAAACATTTCTGTAAAGGGATAGCTAAAAGCACCTACTAGTATGTACATTGTTACATTAAATATATACACCTACTAGTATGTACATTGTTACATTAAATATATACATCTACTAGTATGTACATTGTTACATTATATATACACCTACTAGTATGTACATTGTTACATGAAATATATACACCTACTAGTATGTACATTGTTACATTGAATATATACACCTACTTTTATGTACATTGTTACATTAAATATATTCACCTACTAGTATGTACATTGTTACATGAAATATATACACCTACTAGTATGTACATTGTTACATTGAATATATACACCTACTTTTATGTACATTGTTACATTAAATATATATTCACCTACTAGTATGGACATTGTTACATGAAATATATACACCTACTAGTATGTACATTGTTACATGAAATATATACACCTACTAGTATGTACATTGTTACATGAAATATATACACCTACTAGTATGTACATTGTTACATGAAATATATACATCTACTAGTATGTACATTGTTACATGAAATATATACATCTACTAGTATGTACATTGTTACATTAAATATATAAATGTACTTTGTTTATCTATAGGTTTATTCATAGTATTATTTACAACACACAGACCTGTACAACATGCACATGAATAATGTCTCTTTTTAGATAAATGAATGCATTATACTGTAGTTTACACTTTTTTTATCCTTCAATCTTTTGTGCAGTCAGTCCATACAATGATAATTATTTTTGCACGGAGACGTTTGTTTTATTTGCTTGTACAAATGAAGTCTTAAATCAGAAGATTGACATGTTCAAGAATTAAAAAATATATGCAAATATTGTACAAAAACAGCAGAAATAAACATAATCATTACTGAAATAAACATAATCATTACTAAAATAAACATAATCATTACTGAAATAAACATAATCATTACTGAAATAAACATAATCATTACTGAAAATGAGCTTTATACACTTATTTAACACCTTGTATTGTATGCCATTTATTTTGAGAACTCTTAAAGACCAGTATGTAACAAAAGCTACCAGCAATTCTGAAGTATTTTTCAATATAATGTATATCTGAAATTAGTACAGGAACTTTCTTTTTACATCTAAATCATCAGTTGTCAATATGTCCAAACATAATAAAATAAAACGATACCAGCATTCTTCATTGAGTCACATCTGGATGAAATGTTTGCAAATATTTACAGCAGCAGCAGTAGATGTATTCCACTCAGTAAATCTTAATGCAAATCGTAATAAAAATAGTCTTCATTATCATATGGAAGTCAGTGTCTCTTTTTCACAATATATTAATAATCACGGTTTCTACATAAGAAATATGAAGATTCTGTTCACATGAGCGTTGCATTTGTACAAATAAAGCCCATTTTAAGCGAAAACAATCAGAGAAACAAGCAAGACATAATAAGCTAGCTTGCCTTGGCACAATACAATATTTCAACTGTTGCTGTGCCACAAAACACACCAAAAAAGAATTTACAAAAAAAAAAAAAAAAAAAAAAAAAAAAAACAAGCTAGCTTGCCTTGGTGCAATACAACCTTTCAACTGTTGCTGTGCCACAAAACACACCAAAAAAGAATTTACAAAAAAAACAAGCTAGTTTCACTACTTCTAAACTGTGTTCCTCTGGGCTGGTGATTTTTAAAAAAATAAATACGTAAAGCTTTTGTGAATTCATTCTGAATTAATTCACATCTGTTATGTCCTGATTCTCACTAAAAATACTGCTGGGGCCCTAAAAATGAAAGCATCTCTGTACAGAGAACCCCAATTATATTCTGCCACTTTTCCAGGGCTAAGGCTTCAGTCAATGACTACTGTTTACTAATCAACATATTTAGTATGCATTAGTCCTGCTCAATATATTTTGTTATCCTTTCTTTTATTATAACAAGGTGGGACTATGTTAATGTGTATAGTAGGATTTGAAAGGTGCTACTCCTGTAAGTTTAATAATGGGCCAGTGACACCTTTGTACTCTCTGACAAAAGTGTTTAATCAATGAATACATATTAACAACTATAGCTTGGCTGGAGTATAGATGATAGACCCAATTCTGTCAAACTAAAGTAACTTGACTAAGGGTAGAGGTCATTCTTCTTTGGTGGGAATGTGGGAATCATTTCACTTGCAGACAAAAATCAACACAGGATGTAAAATGTAAAAGGCAATTAAACCTGCATTATCCTTGAGATTTTAATTTAATCAAGTACATATGGATATAAATATTGTGAATTAGAGATCTTTGAAACTGATGAAATATATGACTTGTAGTATTTCATAAATTTCCATCACTATTTTTTTAGCAGTTTTCTCTGACAAAAGCTTCAGTTAAACAAAGACAAAAAAAAAAACTGGCATCATGTGGAAAATGACATGAAAATAAGATGGAATCTCTTTTTCTCTCTCTCTCACATACAAACAAGCAAACAAATGCATTCACTCATTATTTAGAACACATATATAAGCAAATTCAGAAAACATATGTGCGATGCTTTTCAAACAATCATCTAAACTCATGTGAATTTAATGTTGATGATTATGTATCACAGTCCTCCTCAATTCTGGGTCTTTCATTTTTTTGTACTTGATCACTGCACACAAATTATGACCTTTTCACACATTATTTTTCATACTTTAAAAAAATATTTTCATGCTTCAAAATTTACATACGGTACATATGGTAAGTAAGCAAAACATAATGTAGTGGTCCCAGTTGCACTTAATTTCTTAAAATTCTTCTGTAATTAGAGATTTGACAAGTTTTTACTTAAAGTACAAGTATTCTGACAATACTGGAATTTTATACACAAGAAGATTAAATAGAAAGCCTGTTTAAAGACAGTAGATATGGGTGTCTTGTCATTCTTGAAAAATGAGTGGAGGAATCCCTCAAATTAAAGGAAATCCTCAAATTTGTATCTGAAATAAAACAAGGCACTCTTCAGAAGACTTTAAAATATTATCACTATTTCAAACCTTGTTCAATGTTGGCAAGCAAGCAATAATAAATCTCAATCTGAGGAATACATTTAAAGTGTTTTGTGAAACTGGGGATGTTAAATTAATTGACATGTGTACTTAAACGCAGTCTAGCAAAATGTTAAGACTGTATTAATACTGCCTGATATGCTGTGAAAATCTTGAAAATTTATTTCTTTGTTGTCACTTGGCTACAAATGAAGAAAATCTCCTTACAAAGAATAGTCACACAGCACGTTGTTAGCATATTATTGTTTACAAGTGCCAAATAATAAAAGTTAAAAGATGTTTTTGAAAATGTTACAAATTTTTGTATATATTGCAATGCCTATATGTGATACCTACCTAATCATGAGGAAGACTCCTTGATTCGGATTAAAATGTTGCCCAAAAAGGAAGAAAATACTTAACATTTCTTTGAATGGTATACAAAGAATTTCCATATTTAGCGTATATAATTTGGAAAATATCCCAAAAACGAAGAAAATATGAGGCACAAGTGAGCCTAATATCGCCCACTTGGGTAAATGACATGTAAAGCTTGTGAAAGCAAAGTCATGCATGCATTGAGACTGTGAAGTGAAAAGAAAAGATTGGAGCATTTAGTTGTCACATTACATAAATAACATGCAGGTTTCCAGTTTCATGCATGCAAAAAACTCTCTGAAAAACAACAAATGAGTTGCTCAATCAGAATAAGATTTATTTTTACTAATTTTTCCCCCTTCATTTACCAATATTGAATCATGGCTGCATGACCTAATTTTATTCTGTCGAGAAATGACCTTGTCAGTATTACTCAACAACAGAATGTTAAAAGTTAGTCATATATGCACCCGCTATGCAATTACTTGAATAATTTGCATTTGATATAACTCGCTGTAAATTTGAACTAACTATGATTAGTGAACAGCACGCAAAGGTAGCCATTGTTGAATCATGCTTTTAGTCTATGTCAAATAGGCACCACCAAATATTGGCAAGAATAGTAAGTGTCCTAATGAGTATGATGTCTAATACAGTTAATGAAATGTAATCTGGTCACAACATTCAACAAATAGTGAACAAATTTTCTTTTATGGACAAAAAATTTAAAGGGTGGTCGGCCGCAAATACGATAGTCGAATATTTGGATTAATGATGGTAATTAAAAAAAATTAAGAAGTGTTTCAGAAGAAAAGCATACTGGGTAATTGTTTTCTTTTTATTAAAAGCTAAAAAAAGACAAATTATGAATTAAAGAACTTTAATATATGAAATGCCATAAAAAAAATGCATATACATGTAACAACATAAAAACAATGAATATTTCAGCCATTTTAATATGGCAATACTATTTATGTGTCTAGTTAGTTTCTGATGGGCAACGAGAGTAAGGTGTCTTGCCCAAGTTTATTTTTAGTGTGAGCATCAGAAATGCACAACAATACTTTGATTACGCTAAGCCCCTTTAGGTTATTTTGCTTAAAATACACTTCTAATCTCTAACATCAAATGGGCATTTCCAAGACTGCATACACTTCACTGTTTTCTAATCTTATCCCTAAATTATATAATCTACTCAGAGTATTACTTATTATATTTCTACTCTATAGTTTTCTTCAACTTCAAACTACAGATTATTCAATATAATTCCTAAAGTGTATGATTTTTCTAATTTCAAATACTTGTTTATTGAAACTTATGAATCCTGTTTTCTAATATTAATTTTTAATATGTTTTACATTTTTTCATGAGGAGAACTCAGCTTAATCCCAAACCCTGTAATTCTCAATAGTCCCCATCATACATTACTTCATTTGTTTTAACAGTCAAACTGGGAAGTACAGAATTTTTCTATTTTTGGTAGTGGTGGCCATATCTGATGGTGGATTAGCATCATTTCTATAAATCTGAAAACCTCTATGCCATGATGCTTTCTGTCAAATTTGCTCAAATTCTATTGAGTGGATTCTGAGAAATCATTTATTTATTTTTAGCAACAGTGACAAAATATGATAGCAAACTGGCTTCATGTGTATAGGTTTGAAACATTTTCATGCCAGGATGTTTCCTTTCAAGATCAATTAAATTCTAGTCAGTGGTTCTGGAGAAGAGGTTGTTTAAAGGTTTTTTAATATTTTGTGACAGCAGCTTTTCTGTATTTTTAGTTGTTGTAGCCATATTTAAAGGCAGATCATCATCATTTATATATCTTCAAAGGTCTTCCTGCCGGGTTGATTTCTTTAAAATTTGATCAAATTTCATTTGCCAGGTTTCTGAGAAGTCATTTAATGGGTTTGTACTGTTTTTATTAATGGTGGCCATATTTGATAGCTGATCAGCATCATTTATATAAATTTGACAGCTCTTCATGCCATAATGCTCTGTGCCTCATTTGGTCAAAACTGGTTCAGTAGTTGTTAAGAAGTTTAAAATAGCAATTGCTGATGGTTGCATGATTGATGACAGAATCTGGGCTATGCCATAAGCTCACTTGATCTTTACAGCCAGGCGAGTTACAAATCTCCCTAACAACTGTTTCAGAAGTGTGGCAGTGTTGCATCTAGAATTGCTTTAAAGTGGGACAGTTAGCCCATGACCTTACAAAAAGCAGGCACACTTCTCTATCAGCAGTGGACAGTCGGGTATGTGTGTAAACCTGCTGGTATCTGAAAACCTACATGGATAGTTCTTTTTTTATTTCAAAAATGTACAATAAATATCATCTATTAGCTTGAAGACTTTGAACTTGACACCTGTAAAAACTCCCCATTGTATCTATTGCAAAAGAATCAATTACATCATGGCAGACTACACTCAGGAATTACATAGCAATTACCAAATTCCAGCACCTATTTCAGTTACAAAATGATAAACATTTTGCTTTTGCTTTACAACCCACCACCACCACCAGCACCACCAGACTTTTCAGGGAAACATTGATGGATTTTACTAAATGAAATGAGGTATTCGAGATTTATTTTGCCCATTTGATCAATGAATTGTGTGAGAATTTGGAAAAAATGTGTGAACTACACAAATATGCACCCTAGATAAACATTGATATTGCACACTAAATTCACATTTAAGGAGTTACGAATTTTACTATATGCTCCAAATATTTTTATTCCTAAACATAATATGTGGACGTTTTTTCAAAACAACATATCTACAAAGATACATATTTTTGTACAGCAAATGTTGTATTAATGAGATAGATGATTGGATGTTCTTCCCTTTAATCTTCCCTTCATGTTCATAAACAACTGCTGCACAAACAGGGCTTTTTCTATGGTCATGGAGAATAACCATTGTACTGAATTAAATTTTAAGGTGAAAAAGAAAGTGATAAATGGGGCTGAGAGGAGGAAGAAAGGTGAGTTAAAAACTCCTAAACAGATCCTTATACTGAGAATGTTGAGTAAATATTGCTTTGTATTAAAATCAAGCTATGGAAGACCTATTCCGACATACATTTCTGCATCTACATTTTAACTATTACTGAGCACCTCTGGGATCACACATTAAACTTCCTTCATGAAGGATTAATGAATGTCCATGATTTTCTTAAAATTCTATGAATTCCTCTACCATGACCACCATATGCAGTTATCACAACTATCAGCAGCTTCAAGAGTATATCATTAAAATTTTAATTCAAGTAGGAATGCGAAATTTATTTTATTCTACATATATTTCCTATTTCAAAATATAAACTTCTTTCTCCAACCACCCATTGGTTCTATTTGGAAAAGGACCCCTTAGCTATGAAAGGTACACATAAATACAGTTTATAAATATAGCATCCCTGGAAATTATAAATGTAGTATTGCCAAACTATGAATGTGTTCCTGTGATATTGCAATCAACAATATGGTGCAATTGAAGAAAGCTTCATTTAATATGCAAGGGCAATGTTCTAAATCGAAAAAGAAGCCACAACTCAAATTTTGTTGAAAAATATTGAAATTGGATTTGACCTAGACTTTGTTAATAAAAAAGCCAAATACCAAATGTGATTTGAATCCATAAAGTACTTCAAAAGCTATAGAGTAGAAAAAAATACAAGGTGTACATGACATGGAATGACAGACACACATGTTAATACCACATGCCCTTCCAAAGAATATGGTAGGGGGCATGACATTTTTTTACTAGTGTAATTTATGCTTTTAAGAAGGAAACTGAATTAGCAAAATTTTTAATGGTAAAGTTCATTGCCAAAAATAAGCGCTGCACAAAATTTGTAAAAATAAGTTTTACCCTGGTAGGCTGACTAGAAAAACTGAACTTGGCTTTGGGAGATCTTAGCTTGCTCAAAAATATGACAACATAATATCACAATAAATATTTAAAAAGAAGGTAATATAAAGACAGGATGTTTTCTTGAAATTGTGCTATAGTTATTTTACAAATAAACAGCTTTTTTTTACTATTATCGTATCTTTTTGCACATTAAAAAATTATGTCAAACATTAAAGTTATTGAAAAAGATATATCTAATAATACATGTTAACAGATATGTAGATGAGGAAAAGGGTTTAAACTCACAGCTGGATAACAGAATCAATAAATACTTACAAGAGAAAAGGCTGACAGAAAGATAGAATAGATATTTTCTGCAGTGTCTGCTGAACATTAGATCATTTTCTGAGCAATTCTCTAGCAAAGGATATTCATTATTCCATAACAACAGGAACTTTCTTGCATATTTAGTAACATTATACTGACAGGTTTTTTAACAATGTATTCATTAGATTTGTTTGTGTAATTTGCAGAAACTTTGTCAAGTTTCATTTGTTCTTGTATGATACGCTAAGAGACTTGGAGTGTGAAAATTCCATTTGTCTGCTCGTATTTCTGAGTGATGGCTGAGTAAGGGAAGGTCACTTTTTCAAAGATGCTTGTCCAATCAGATGTGTGGCATTTTCAGCAGATTCAGTATTATGTACAGTCTAGGAGGAGTGAAACATGCAGGATAAGTAAAAGTCAGAGACAAGTAGCCATTATGTACAGTGTAGGATCAGTGAAACATGCAGGATAAGTAAAAGCCAGAGACAAGTAGCCATTATGTACAGTGTAGGATGAGTGAAACATGCAGGATAAGTAAAAGTCAGTAAACATGCAGAATAAGTAAAAGTCAGAGACAAGTAACCATTATGTGCAGTGTAGGATGAGTGAAACATGCAGGATAAGTAAAAGTCAGAGACAAGTAGCCATTAAATACAATGTAGGATGAGTGAAACATGCAGGATAAGTAAAAGTCAGAGACAAGTAGCCAACTGAAATTTTTTTGATCACCAAGATTCATCGCCTTGACTACACCAGCAATAAAGAAAGAGTGACTTTTAAATGGGAGTGGTTTTGTAATTATTTATTTATGAATGATTTGAGAACACTTTTATTTATCCATGTCATTATTTACCCTGATCTTTTGTTGTAAAAGTGTGTCCTTTACTGAGTCAGACAGTACTTCCATCAGGAATAGGGAGGACAAAAAGGGAGGGGGTTGGCAAAACAAGATCCGAAGCTCCTCGGAGACAATTTGGATCACCCACTCGCTTTGCAGAAGGATATATATCCAACGCTCTTTGAAATGCAAGAGTTTGGCACCAACCAGAAGGTTGTCTGCAGGCAGTCAGGGACACAAGTCAACGGCGAGAGGGTGGAGGCTTGAGGGTTGAGAAACTTTGTTTACTACCCCTTCCAAGACTGATTAGCAGATTGTCTCAGTATGTAGGGTTGTGATCGAGGCTGGTTTTGGGGTTGTAGCAAATGATCCCATATCCCTTCATCTCCGGTCATCATGTCATTGCCAGAATCTTTTGTAACTGCCTGTGCCAGTTGCTTTTCCTTTTTTATGTGTGTGTTTGTTTTAAATACTGAAATTTGGATTAACTGGGGAAAACATAAAGCCTGTAATAAACAGATTACTGTAATATTACAGGTATTGCAAATTTGAAGGAATCTAGATTTGTATATGCAAAACACATGCCTCCACCTCGGAAAAAAAGTCTATGTCCAAACAGTTTTTAAAAACTTTGAATTAAACATGAAGGCCATAAAGTATAAGTCAAAAAATTATAAAATTTAGGAACATTTAACATGTTGTTATAACTGCATGAGAATCTAATCAGGTCATCTCTATATGCATACAAAAATGCATACCATATTTTATTTGTATACTTCAAAACTTTTGTACTTAATCGTGCTAACAACATTTTCTAAAAAAAAACTCCAAGTCTAAAACATATAAAAAAATGTGTAAAATACTGAACAATTGCTCATATTTCATGAAAATCTAATCAGGTTATGTGTACCACATTTCATTTGTCTATCTTAGGTGGTTTTTGCTTAATTATACTAAAAAAATTTCTGTCAAAAAGTCTCAATTCCCAAACATACAAAGTGTAAAATCTGAAAAATTGCTATAATGTCCTGAAAATCTAACCAAGTCATCTGCAGACTCATTCAAACATGTCTAGCAAATTTTATTTGTCTATGTTGAATTTGTATTTTGCAATTTTGCTAATAAGCTTCTCAGGACAGATGGGTGGACAGACAGGACGAAATCAAGATGCCCCAGCTGCAAGGAGTTAAGGCGTCATGATTACTATAATCAGGTCATCTATATATGCATACAAAAATGTCTACCAAATTTCATTGGTCTATCTCAAGTTGTTTTTGCTTAATCAACCTAAAAAGGTTTTTGTCAAGTCCAAAAATATGTCAATATGTTGAAAAATTGCTGTAATGGTCTGAAATCAGGTCATAAGCATATGCATACAAATCAGGTCATAAGCATATGCATACAAATCAGGTCATAAGCATATGCATACAAATCAGGTCATAAGCATATGCATACAAATCAGGTCATAAGCATATGCATACAAATCAGGTCATAAACATATGCATACAAATCAGGTCATAAACATATGCATACAAATCAGGTCATAAGCATATGCATACAAATCAGGTCATAAACATATGCATACAAATCAGGTCATAAGCATATGCATACAAATCAGGTCATAAGCATATGCATACAAATCAGGTCATAAGCATATGCATACAAATCAGGTCATAAACATATGCATACAAATCAGGTCATAAACATATGCATACAAATCAGGTCATAAGCATATGCATACAAATCAGGTCATAAACATATGCATACAAATCAGGTCATAAGCATATGCATACAAATCAGGTCATAAACATATGCATACAAATCAGGTCATAAGCATATGCATACAAATCAGGTCATAAACATATGCATACAAATCAGGTCATAAAACACATGCATACAAATATGCTTGCAAAATTTCTTTTGTCTACATTGAGTGTTTTCTGCACAATCATACTACCAAGCTTTGATAGTTAGACAGGACCAAATTAAGTTGCAATTAGTGGGGCATAAACCTTGCTATAATAGCCTGAAATACTAACCAAATATGCTTGCCAAATATCATTTTTCTATGTTAAGTGGCTTCTGCACAATTTTGCTAAGAACCTTCTTAAGATAGACAGAGGGAAAATCAGGACTAAATAAAGATGCCCCTGTTGCAAGCAATGGAGGCATAAAAAAAGTCTTGATAGGACACAGATACTCTTGCTTTTTAAAATACATGTTACAATATCAACCCATTTATATCAAAGGCTGTATTTTGGAGTATGTCATAATTGACATTTCCAGGAAGCATGACACGTGCATGACATCAATGGTAACTGTGAAGCTGTCATAGTTTCATTCATGGAAGAGTCTAATTAGGAACAGGGGGCACGCAAAAGGTACACAGGTAGAATTTTAAAAAGGGAAATCTCATGCATAAGTCAATTCGGGGTTTTCATTTCAGCATCTGCTAGAGAAACAAAAATTTGCATCTATCAAAAAAACAAAAAAAAAACCATTTGAAGGTATATGTTTAAGTTCCGGAAAGGCACTAAACAATTTAATACTTATATAAAGATTTCCAAAGATTTGCATGGTATACACGGCACTAAACAATTTAATACTTATATCCAGATTTCCAAAGATTTGCATGGTATACACGGCACTAAACAATTTAATACTTATATCAAGATTTCCAAAGATTTGCATGGTATACAGTTTAATATACAGTGTAGGGCAGTGTAATGTTATACAGTGTAACCTGCCTTAGCTGGCACCTCCATAAACCAGACACCTGTTCATAATAGACACTTGTGAGGATCCCCAGTAAAAAGCCTTTTATATATGTCATTTATACAGCAGACACCTGTGTAACATAGACTGTCTTTTTGGTCAACAAAAGTTATGTATAAATTTTGCATTGCTGTCCATCAAACATTATTCTTTGTTTTTAATTTCTCATAATGCAAATTTTTCATGGAATTTTCATGGCTGTTTTACATTTGCACAAGAACGATTGTAAATACAGGATATTTCTATAATTCCTATATTTATAAAGCAAGAATTATTTTGAAATTTTAGCAGTTCCTTGCATACCTCCTTTAAAAACTTGTATGTAAAGCAGTTAATACTGTGTTCTTTATAAACTTGTATGTAAAGCAGTTAATACTGTGTTCTTTATAAACTTGTATGTAAAGCAGTTAATACTGTGTTCTTTATAAACTTGTATGTAAAGCAGTTAATACTGTGTTCTTTATAAACTTGTATGTAAAGCAGTTAATACTGTGTTCTTTATAAACTTGTATGTAAAGCAGTTAATACTGTGTTCTTTATAAACTTGTATGTAAAGCAGTTAATACTGTGTTCTTTATAAACTTGTATGTAAAGCAGTTAATACTGTGTTCTTTATAAACTTGTATGTAAAGCAGTTAATACTGTGTTCTTTATAAACTTGTATGTAAAGCAGTTAATACTGTGTTCTTTATAAACTTGTATGTAAAGCAGTTAATACTGTGTTCTTTATAAACTTGTATGTAAAGCAGTTAATACTGTGTTCTTTATAAACTTGTATGTAAAGCAGTTAATACTGTGTTCTTTATAAACTTGTATGTAAAGCAGTTAATACTGTGTTCTTTATAAACTTGTATGTAAAGCAGTTAATACTGTGTTCTTTATAAACTTGTATGTAAAGCAGTTAATACTGTGTTCTTTATAAACTTGTATGTAAAGCAGTTAATACTGTGTTCTTTATTTTCCATCTATGCCAACCTTCGTTCTTTTTTTTCCTTCAATGCCAACATTGAAAAAGATAACGATCCCTACAAGCTTAGCCCATTGTCTTTTCCTGCTTCCCTTAATATAACCTGGGAAAATTGTGGGCCAGAGTGGGCGTGGGTACCCAATTTAAGCCCATTCTCAATGAGAGAAAGAATGAAAAATTCCTTGATAACAATAATAATAAATAAATATTTATATTAATCTGAGGTCCATACTCATTTGGCAGGCTACAGTTAGTTTCCCTGACTCAGATTTTACTAATGAATATTCATTTCAACATTGCCCTCTAATGGCCTTTTAACACAAGGTGCAGTATGCTTTTCTGGGAGCACTGACATTTCAGAAAATCTGTTCGAGCATTTGGCCATCAATTTCCTGCTCTACCCATTGCCACTTCATACATTTTTTTTATTCCGTGTCATGGCCAATTATCGGAATGACTTTCCTTTACAACATACTCTCATAACCAAAATGGCGGACTGCAAGTAGACTATTTTCAAGCAAATTTTATTTCCAGATAATAACTCAAGTTCTATTCAAGCCTAACCCTAACCCTAACCTCTTTTTCAAACTTTACAAGAGCATTGGCCACGATGAGTGGATAACTCTGTTGATTTTGACCCCTATCGGTTGATAAAATTGACTATTTTCAAGCAAAATTCTTTTCATATGATAACTCAAGTTCTATATGCACCGGGCCGTGTAGCTACCCGGTGATCACTTCCAGTAGCAATCTTGGAAGGAATTCCAGCAGTGGTAGGAATCATTATAGCCAAGAAAGATGTGAAAGTTTTATACTGCAAAACACTCAGTCCTTGGGAAAGGAAACGCTAAGATGACAAAATTGCATTGATCCAAAGTAAGGATCCATACAAATTACGAAAAGTCAATTGGAGATCTGCCCAGAAGGAACCAAATTTGTTACCTGATGACAAACCCAAATATTGTTAAGTGTCTGATATTTACTCCCAGCCCTTACACATTGGACTACCTTAAATCATTTAAAGAACTTGGAACTTGATGCCTACTACCAGTTCGTGTCTGGCTGGGTTCAGGATGTGTCATCTTGTGTCATCGTTGATCAACATTTAATGATTGCCAAGGTAAATGGCATTTTGTACTGTAACCTAATTTTCTACAAGTAATGAAGTTATATATCAGCTTGAAAGTGTTGCATATAATGTGAAGTACCGTATTTGAAGACCTATAAGCCGATACTTTTTGACCTGAAAGTCTGGGCTTCATCTTATACTCCGAATCGACTTATATATGGATTGTGACATCCAATCGGTCACTGATTGGACTTTACCTATCAGTTTTCAGTATTTTGTGACATCTTCTCACTGTACTGTGGAGACAGTGACTCCAGTGGTTGTGCCACATCATCTGTAAGGAGGAGTCAGCTGCCATGAAGAGTCATGGACTTAGTCCCATACGGAGGGAAGAGATGGACTTGGTCCCATACGGAGGGAAGAGATGGACTTGGTCCCATACGGAGGGAAGAGATGGACTTGGTCCCATACGGAGGGAAGAGATGGACTTAGTCCCATACAGAGGGAAGAGATGGACTTGGTCCCATACGGAGGGAAGAGATGGACTTGGTCACATACGGAGGGAAGAGATGGACTTAGTCCCATACGGAGGGAAGAGATGGACTTAGTCCCATACGGAGGGAAGAGACGGACTTGGTCCCATACGGAGGGAAGAGATGGATTTGGTCCCATACGGAGGGAAGAGATAGAGAGGTGGTTGTCAGAAGATGACATGGATGCAAACTATGACCAGAAATTTACAAGAAATTGGCATTACCTGGAGAGAGGCTGAGGTCAATTGTCAAGACAGAAACAGCTGGAGTGCTCCTGTGGCCCGATGCACTACACTGGTGCCAATGGCTTGATGACGATGATGACAAGGACATTCAATTGGTCACTGATTTAACTTGATCCTATGAGTCTAGTGTGACATCCAATCAATCACTGATTTGAATTAACTCTAACAGTCTTAAGTATTCTGTGACATCCAATCAGTCACTGATTGACTTGTACTCTATCAGTCTTCAGTATGCTGTGACATCCAATCGGTCACTGATTTGACTTTATCCTGTCTGTCTTAAGTATTACGACATCCAATCAGTCACTAATTTGACTTTATCTTGTCTGTCTTAAGTATTCTGTGACATTCAATCAGTCACTGATTTGACTTTACCCTATCAGTCTTCAGTATTTAAGGTTAAGTCTAATTCTGAGTGATAGTAATTTTTTTAAAAATCTTGAATTCAAAACAAGTACACTTTATAACTTCAGAAAAAAGGTAGAATATTTTATTATTTTATGCCTACAATTTGCCTTCCAGATTGGGTTTCTTTTATTTTGTATACCTGTGTAGACTCAACAAAAAATATATGCTTTTGCACAAAAACCAGCTTGGGTCATTCAGTTACTAAAAGATTCATGTTCAGCCTGTTCATTCAACTGCACAAATCAGCTGAAGTATTTTAGAGTCTGTTTGAAAATTTGATAAAAGAAAGACACATAGTGAAGAAACATTCTTTTTCCCTCCAGGTCATGCAAGTCTCAGCATGCAATATCATTAAATTATTGCCACCACTTTTACTTAACAAAACAACAGCAACAAAAACAGCAAAACCTGTGGCACCATGTGAACAGCTTTTTTCATCTCTGATGAAAGTATTAGGTTCATAACTTACTCAGGGAATGTGAAAAGCATTTCCCTTGCTGTGTTATGTTCAACTGGACAACACGATTAACAAGAACAACCAGAAAAAAAGATATAAAAGCAAAGTAAAGAACAAACAGTAAAAAGACTATGTAACCTGTTGGTGAACTTACCTGTACAAAATCTACAAGACTCTTTAACAATCTTAACAATCTGGCTGTGTTCTCTGGCACATTTTCTAAAGGATAATCTAAAAGACCTGAAAAAAGTAAACAAAATAAAGTAAAGTATCCCTATACTCTGCCATGGAGAACATTCCTAAACTCTGCCATGCAGAACATTCCTAACCTCTGCCATGCAGAACATTCCTAAACTCTGCCATGCAGAAAATCCCTAAACTCCACCATGCAGAACATTCCTAAACTCTGCCATGCAGAAAATCCCTAAATTCTGCCATGCAGAACATTCCCAAACTCTGACATGTAGAACATTCCTAAGTTCTGCCATGCATAACATTCCTAAACTCTACCATGCAGAACATTCCTAAATTCTGCCATGCAGAACATTCCTAGACTCTGCCATGCAGAAAATCCCTAAATCTGCCATACAGAACATTCCTAAACTCTGCAGAACATTTCTTAACTCTGCAGAACATTCCTAAACTCTGACATGCAAAAAATTCTAAACTTGTCTCATTATTCATTATCCCTTTGCTACAATTTTGAATTGATTGCAAAAATATTTGGAGGCAGAGAAAACAAGTTTAAACATCAAACTTGGAATGTCTTGTACAAAAAGCTGGCTGAGAAACATTGTCAGGTACAATACTGCTTTAATTAAACTGTGTCCAAAGGAGGTCACTACTGAACACAATCTAAAAACAATCCCACAACCATAACCCAAGTTTGATCTATCTCAATTTCTTTTGGATGAGTTACAACACAATACACATAAATTTATGAACATATGCACAGAGATATATCAGAAGTCCCTCATTTTTCTTTCAAACCATCAAATTAATAATTTTCTTTGAAAATAATAATATATATGGATAAGACTTTTTATTCATTAGCATGCCTGAAGGGTTAGAGTGAATATGCCATTGTGGTAGGCACTGTTCTTATCAAAATCTAAGGGTTATGGGCTCCATTCCAGTTTGACCAATGCAATCATGCAATTTTGTTGGAGTGTCACCTAAGATTCTCACCTTGTACTAGATATCTGGATAGTTATCTTGGTGCTAAGGGTCATAGTATAATCCCTACTGAAAACATGGAATTTGCTGATACCACACAGTTGCTTCATAGGATACTGCGAATTCACTATCTTTCATGGGTACCAATTTTAGTGGATTTTGTGGTTTTCACCAACCAGCCACGAATTTAAAGACTCAGGAACATTAATTTTTTCGATGAAAACAATAGAACCTCTGCACAAATCCACATAATGAAAATGACAGAACCTCTGTACAAATCCACATAATGAAAACGATAGAACCTTTGTACAAATCCACAAAATGAAGTGCTGTCACAAATGTAATTTTTCACCAAATGATGAATATTGATACACATGACAATAAATGAATTCACAGTATAATTACTTAACAAATAGGCAATCAAAATGAAGCAACATTGTATGGACAGACTAGTCGACAGTGTTCTGGGCAGTCTGTAATTTGACAAACTGTTGAACCCTGATAATCACATGACTAGATATTCATCATGTGACAGTCACAAGACAAATCCTGAATTCAGTCACCAAAACAACTATTTCAAAATTAGCAAAAGTCGCAGCTAACTGGTTCTTCGATACTGATGAAACAGCCCATTATCCACTGATGCAGCCTGGTAATTTTAAATGTCGATAGGAGGTTGATGAGCGAAGATGCATCTGATTGGTTCCTTGATACGTATGGAACAGTCAATAATCCGCTAATTGAGCCCAGTACTTTAAATAGTGATTGGAAGTATGGTTGTATTATTCCATGTGGATTTACAGGTTGTCAAACATTGGATTTGATATGGAAATATGCTGTACAGATCGCCAAAGGACCCTGAAACTGACCATAACTCAAGCGCCATGACAAATACCAGAAAGGATCCAAAAATGATCAATATTGGTACACTCATGTGTTACAAACAAATCTGTCTGCAATAAATTGTAGTATTTATGAATAGGTGAAATCAGACCTCAAACTACTCATCAACACCAATACAGGTTTGATTTATTGGAATACTGTAAATGGTACATTATACATCCTCCATGCAGTGTTGCACATTAAGTGCAGGATCGTGAGTTTTCTTTCAATTTTGTGTTCTTTTACTCCCAAATCCTGACACTGTACACCCCACTAAGCAGACTTTTTTTGTAAGAAAAAAAAATAAAATAAAAAAATATGCCTACAACATTTCATTATTGGATATCCATCCATGTTGGCGCCAGCAATGGCAAAGTCACGAAAGGTGATAAAAACTATAAGATGGCAATGAATATTTATTTTCAACAATGCCTGGAAATTAAAACATTCAGGGCTTGTAGTAGTCAGCTGAGTTGCAATGAAAGTGTTTGACGGCCATTATTGTAATGTATTTCAAGGTTAAAGTCACCTCTACAGTTTATTTTTAAGTTTAACCAATAATGAGACTAAATTTATGCAAATACAAAATTTGTCATTTAATTAATGATTTGTTTCTTTTGAAAAGTTGAAAAGAAAAGTAATTCAGAAAACATGGGTACTTATTATAATAAATGCTGGTAGATGATTAGTGTACACTAAATTTAAATTAGAGCAAGATTCAGAATGGAAAATTCCATGGTGAAGCTCGTTTCAGGTTAACTAGATATTCAAACATGTTCATGTTTTCACGAGTTACTTGAGTACATGATAAAACTTGTATTGCAATAATGTGTATGTCCAAGGAAAATATAATAGTACAGACCACAAAGTTAAGGTGGCAAAGTTGCCTGTGTTGCTTGCTATGCCACTGCTTCTATTAGATCATTTAATTCATGCTTGGCTAACCTGTCAAGCGTGGCCTCCACCGAATACCTGATTAAGATGGTAGGATACCATGTAGTAATTTCAAAAAGTGGGCAGCCCTCCCCGATATATATTAGTTACCATTTCACTGTGTTCTGGGCCTACTGCCGGGCAGGGGCCCTGAAGCAACTACTCCATTTGCTCCGCCTTTAATCCGGCCTTGCCTCCAACAACTACTTGTTCATTTGTACAGACCATCAAACTTCATACGTTTTTGTATTTTTAGTGACAATGGTATCCTATAACAACCACTTTTCGTCCACTTAACGTGAATTTTAATGTGTTTATTATAATATTCATACATGTGACAGAACCAGGATTTCAAACCAGTAGATTTACAAATTGTGATCAGTAGATTGGCCTCTAAACCAGTAGATTTTTTATCAGCATAAATGCTACCTTTCAAGGAGATGGAAAACAAAACAAGTGCTTTTTTGTACCATAATCTGTATTCTCTTCATACTATAATAAAACAGCAAGTTTTAACATGAATCAGATTCAGATTCTGATGGAAAATGTTACAATAATAATTAATTAATAGTAGTAAATTGTAAAAAATGAAAAAGGAAGCGTTTTTTTATCTGATAGTTCACTGCAAAGATTTATCTTTTATAAAATCCAACAGCATTTTTAGTTTCCTTAACAACATCACTGTCTATTGACTATTGTTGACATTCATTGTGATTATTAAGCTTCACGCTTAACAGGTTCTCAACAGTTCTCTGGTCCAGATTTCCCCATGAATCACTTTGTATTTTGCGAAGAATGGAGAATGTCCTCTCTGTATCAGCAATAGAATGTTGTAATGACAGGACAACCACGCTCAGCCTGCAAAGAAGTTCTAACTTCAGTTTTCCTGTTACTGGGTAAGGTTGCTGGCTACGACTTAAGATGCTTTCTCTTCATTGCTCAGATCCAAAAATCTGTTGGCAAGTTTTGCCACTGTAAATAAATAAAATAAAGACTGATTTAGATTTGAAATGAAAATGAAAAATATTCATGATTTATTTATGCTTTTATGAATAATTTATCCAAACTTTAAAATTAATAATCTGGTAATATATTTTTAACTGATATATTTTATCTAGGGCTTGAACTTAATGTATGTGCATGAAAACGTCAAATAGTTTATGAAATACAAAAGATGCATACCTTCGATACACACAATGCGAACTCAGGACCTTCGCTACTCACCTGTACACACTTAAACTCTGATATTTAAGCATTGTTGAACTTGTAATATTTCATGGCCGGTTGTTTTGTAGAATCGGGACAAAGCACACGTTTCGAATTGTCCTCTTAAAACGTCTTGAACAGACGTACAACAACAATTAAACAAGTAAAAAAATCAAAATACCTACTCTAGCGTGTCTGCCGAAATAATTTTTGTATGGTCGGTCTCTTCGACTTCGTTTTATCTCCCCTCTGCCAAGAGTCGGCCGATTTCCATCAAAGGCTCAGAAGAGATCATGGACCACCTTTAATCCCTTTAATACTTATAACACTTGAAAAAAACATTGCGCATTTGGCCTTAAACTCCTCAAATTCCAACAATAAGGTAATCAATTAGCAGCTTGCTGTGTACACATATCAGATGTTCTTTAACAATACTAATCCTATTGCTCTGCCACGCATCATCCCACCAGTCATTGTAGTGGTGGAGCATTTCCGGTTCCCAGTACTCTGGTTCTGGCTGGTTTCTCTGATGTGTTGATAGAACGCGTAAACATACAAGTTTTTTTTTTTTTTTTTTTTTTTTTTTTTTTTTTTTTTTTTAGATAATTTAAAAAAAAAAATTCTTTTAATGTTCAAAAGTGGTAGATTTTAACTACTAAACCGTATGTCCGGTAGACGGCCTTTAAAACAGTATTTTTAGCCTACCGCTGATAGAATCACATGTATGAATATTGTGAAAATCTGTTCAAATAACCATAGAAAGTGTTCAACTATATCTACTTCATTTAATCATCGTTAAAAAAAATGTTGGCATAGATTTTCATTATGATTTTTTTAAAAATTACATGAAATTACCTGTTTAAATCTCAATTTTTCTGATTTTAGTATTTAATTCATTCTGGTCACTCTTGAAGAACGCTGGTGACACAGTTGACGACGTCATTATCTCGAAACAAGCGCGTTAGGTCGCGAGAAACATGGCGCACGATTGAAGGACTTCCACGGCATCGGGTGGTTAGACAATACAGTGCATAGGGCATGTGGATTCACCGAAAGTGTTGCAATAGTTATTTCCCATTTGCAACTTCGAGGACAATCCTATGGATCGTGCATATTTTTGTTTCGCACAAACAGCCGAGATGGTCAGAATGAGTTATTTTCCATTTACCGGTGTAGTGTTAATTTTCACATGTGATGTCTCAACTGTGTAGCTGTTAAGTACGAAATATTTAATACTGAACAAAAAGACCCACAACCAAAATTACTTTAATTAAAATATATGCACAAGCACGAAAATTAAAATACTTCTCACACCCCCACCAGGAAAAAAATAAAGTAGAGTTCCAAACTCGCCAACTACCTTGGACTTCTTCCTGGAATAGCCCTAAAGTATTTTAAAGACATCAGTATTATATAGCCCTAAAGTACTTTAAAGACATATCAATATTATATAACCCTAAAGTACTTTAAAGACATCAGTATTATATAACCCTAAAGTATTTTAAAGACCCTGAAGTATTTTAAAGACATCAGTATTATATAACCCTAAAGTATTTTAAAGACATCAGTATTATATAGCCCTGAAGCATTTTAAAGACATCAGTATTATATAACCCTAAAGTACTTTAAAGACATCAGTATTATATAACCCTAAAGTACTTTAAAGACATCAGTATTATATAACCCTAAAGTACTTTAAAGACATCAGGATTATATAGCCCTAAAGTACTTTAAAGACATCAGTATTATATAGCCCTAAAGTATTTTAACGACATCAGTATTATTTCGCCCTTAAACACTTTAAAAACATCAGGATTATATAACCCTAAAGTTAAATTTTCTGAGCTAACAAAACTTAATTCAGTAGGTGTGGACTTCAGCATATCTCTAGCTAGAGATATCAAAGAACTTGAACGGATGCTTCCAGCCGCAGCTGCAGCCAAATCTAAACAAACTGGCAAGGGCAACAAATGCGGTGGCAACATCAAATACTTTAAAAATGTGCCAGAATTAATATCGCGATTGAAGCTACCGACTAGCAGTAAACAAGCGGGCAACCTTTGTGTGGAAATGGACAATAAAACTGTAGAAATACTAGAGCATTTGCTTCAACAATGCATCAGTAGTAATGCGGAATACAAAGTTTTGAACAAAGATCTGATAATATGTCGCACACTCTTCTCTTTGATTCCAAGTTGGCTCAAGAAAGCAGCAGTCATAGCAATAACCAGTTTATGTTTTGTACTTCATCTAATGATGCAGGAACATCGCTTACCATCATTCCAGGTGAATATCGCTGATGAAATAAAAAGAACGATGAAAGAAAAAGGTCATGTGGGCGACAAAATAATCATTGAGCCAAACTATTCTACGCTTAAAATACGATTGACGCTTAAGGGTGGTTATCAAGTTGACTTTACAACTGACAACAGCTTAATAAACCTATTTGGGTTTAGTTCACGAATTCTACAAGAAAATGGCGTTTACGATGGAGACTTTCCTGTCAACATTAGCGATATAAACAGCTTATTCATCAATTGTTCTATACCTGAAAGATCCTTAAACGAGCGAGGTCATAGCCCTGTTATTTATAGTTTTAGTCCAACGCGCCACTAGGATCATTGATGTATATAAAACCTTCGCCACTTATTTATTATCCCATCAACAATGTCTACAGCATACCAGAAATCACCATGTCCGTCACTGATCAATCTGGAAACAACGTCAACCTTAATAATGAGTGAGTAACACTTTACCTGCATCTGCGAGCGCTAACCAAAACTACGTAACCATGGTGTATAAATGAAGCCAATACGAATTAAGCGTAAAAATCATAGGAGGATTTTTTCAACACTGTTCTCAAAAGCTTCTAAGGCAGTGTCTGGCTTAATCAAACTAGTTGCTCCACTTTCTTTGGATGCTACAAAAAAGTGCCGTTTAAGCAATCGGATCAGCAGTGGGACAAAAAATTGGAGATAAAATTAAGGGGACGCCAGCGCCAAAGTGGTCCATTGCATTGAAACCTGTCAAAGAAATCATCAAGGGAATTACACTCACCAAAGAAGCTGAACGTGTAATGACTAGTACTGCTAAAATACATTGTCTAAGCACGGTGAAGAAATTATAAATGAACTTGAGACGCGTACGCCAGCAGCCAGTACGAGCTATTTATTAAAGCACCCATTGACGAATCCACCACTGAATACGAATATGTGGAATATATGGACAAAGATTCGCATGAAATGAACAAATCTGCTATAAGAATTCTTGACACACGTGATGAAGATGTGTATTTGCTGCCTCATAAAGCTTTTCTTGAATTTAAAGTTTTTTGGCAAACCACCTCTGCTCCACCTGCCAATTATCCTGCTAATACAAAACGTAGCACTCACAAACAATGGTTGGCGTTTGTTTAAGATAGCGCGATATCAACTGAATAATCAGACCGTTGAGGACATTAGCAACTATTTACCTGCTTCCAGCACCATCATGAATTTAATTTCGATGAGTGATGACCACAGCAGAAGTTCAGCAACAAACTTGTTTTGGTATAAGGATACTGGCACTGGTACAGCTGACATTAAGGAGTTTCCAACTGGCGCAGATTTAATTACAGCAAGTCTTGCCGATGGTGCTAATAACGTTACAGGACAGAATTTTTTGAGCTAATGTTAATACTGCACGGCGTGCTACCTACAACTCTGGATTTGCTGTAAGGCGTGCAATAACTGACGGCCACAATAAAGTGTGCATGATGTTGCCACTAAGCTCCATTTTTTAGTTTTTGGCGTGAGCAGTTCTTCATAGTTCAGATAAATAAGTATGATTTTTTCGTATCAATTATTTACAATATGTTTCTTATTGTACTACACAGATATCTGACAGTAAGTCAATCTTACCTGGAGAATTCAGTGCATGTTCTATCACCTAAGAAGCTGTTGCCAAAAGATTCTTGAAACGTGGCCATATTTTCATGCAAAACAAGTCATGCATGAATGAAGCAATTGATACATGTAACCATGTCTCTGTATGCAGTGCGCAATGAAACAACATTGGATAAAAAATAATTAAACAATTTGTTGTGGTTAAGTTTATGATGTGACAACGACGATCTTTACCTTTATTATTTGGTTTATGGTGTACATAAAAGGCAACGGTTACGCACAAGAGTTCAAAATAAAGACGGTCGTTATTATGAAGACCCACTGAGTAATCACCACTGCCATCTGTTGCCTGTTTGTGCTATCAAAACAACAGACTTGACGAATTACCAAGTCAATTAAGATATATACAGCACATTTATGTGTCTTACTGAATCATTATCTACATGAGAAAATCCAGTGGAATGTTGATCAAAAGGTGTGAAGTATCACATAATGATACCTGGCCCTAATTTTTACAACGGAATATAAGTCTGAACTTGCATTCAGTAATAATTGCTGTATCTTTCATGTAGATTTTTTTTAAATAGTTCACCATAAAAGGAAATTATTATATAATAAGGTGGTAAACTTTTCCAAGAAAAAAAAAGTATTTCAATAAAAACTGCTATGCTAATTAGTTGGTGTAGTTACCTCTGTTCTGTCAATTCATCAATTACATTTAATCTCTTCATATTTAGATAATATTTAACAATTAAGATGTTGCTCAGAAGGATTACATCTTTTTACTCTCAGACTTTGTATACGTTATATTATCCTCATGCTTTGGAATAGATTATATAAATCCTTACATAAATGTACGTATCCGTATTTTGTACTAAAGCACTGATTAAAAATTCATCAAGCTATGTTGCCTGAGACGGGTCAAAAGACGAATACACACAAACTGTATTGGTCAAACCTAGATACTGTTACATCAGTTTACTGGATAGCCGAGCTGGAACAAATTAAATTTTTAAAAAACCCAACTTTCCAACATATTTTTTATTATTTCTTCAGGTATGGTATTGGTAGTGTTTAACACAGCCTTAAATATGAATTGTCGTACATTAACATTAGCTTCAGTGTCGAAACATTACACTGGATAAAATCGCAATTCCTATTATTTCAGTCAATCAGGTAGTCAACAAGTTCTGCTTCCTAGGATCTAAAGTGACCGCCAACCTGTCACTTGACGAGAAGATCAATACCCGCATTGAAAAGGCGGAAAGCACCTTCGGCAGACTCACCAAAACGGGCCTGGGATAACAACAAACTTACCAAAAAGACCAAGATGTGGATCTGTCAAGCCTGCATACTCAGTATCCAGCTGTATAGCAGCGAAACATGGACTACCTACAGTCGCCAAGAGAAGAAACTAAACGGCTTCCACCTCCGCTCCATGCGTTGCATCCTTGATACCACATGGAAAGACAAGATTATCAATGTTGACGTCCTTGCCCAGGCCAAACTACCAAGCATTCAGGCACTCATTAAACAGAGACGGCTACGCTGGCTCAGACACGTGCACAGGATGCAATTAAGATGAACGCATCACAAAGGACATGCTCTACGCCGAACTTGCCAATGCCAAGAGACCAGCAGGAGGCACAAAACTCGGCTTTAAATGCGTATGCAAGCGTCATATGAAAGATCTCAAAATTGGCATCGAAGAATGGGAGTCACTGGCAAAAAGCAGAGACAAGTGGTGCCGCAAGCTTCGGGTTGGAGTGCAACATCATGACAAACAGTTGCCGGACCAACTACACAGCAAGCGCCAACGCAGGAAGCACTGTACCAACCAGGCTCTACCTATCACATAACACAGTTGTGTCATTCGCAACAGGCCCTGTCGTTTAAGGATAGGACTTTTTAGCCACCAGACGAAATGCAGCAAAAACTAAAAAGTCATCACCAATGGCTACTGAATATCCATTGTCTTACGCTTACAAACGGATGCCAGCAATAATTATGAATGGCAGATAGGTTAGTGACGTGCAGGGAAACTTGATTTGTATAGCAATTAAGGGGCCCATGTAATAGATCAAATTATTGCTTCTAGTGAGCTTTTCTCCTCAGTTTCCTATTGTAATGTAGATGAGCGTGACGAATTTGTGCATTTCCCAATATACTGTCGGTTGAAATTTGATACCCAACTGACATTAGGTTTCAGCACTCCAAGGAATGTGTAACATAACCTTATTTCAAATATAAATGGCAGGAGAAATACCGTATGCGATTTATTTTCACTTTTCTGGAAGAAATTAATACATACTAGCATTGCATATCGCACACCCTTTAAATGGATGTCCACAAATCATTGCTGCTGAACCTATGTGTAGAAAATTGTATAGAAGCTCGGTCGACTCACAACCTATGTGTAGAAAATCATATGCAAGTTCGGTCGACTCACAACCTTTGTGTAGAAAATCGTATAGAAGCTCGGTCGACTCACAACCTATGTGTAGAAAATCGTTTAGAAGCTCGGTCGATTCACAACCTATGTGTAGAAAATCGTATAGAAGCTCGGTCGACTCACAACCTATGTGTAGAAAATCGTATAGAAGCTCGGTCGACTCACAACCTGTCTGGTGGGATAAAGAATGTAAAGAGCTGAAACCCCCCAAAAATATGCATTACTGAGAAACTTTCACCAAACAAATTTTCTTGATAATCTTTTTCAATACATGATAGAAAAAATAAATTAAAAATTATCAGTAATGAAAAAGGTTGTATATCAATAGAAAACTAAATGTTATTTAGTAACGTGATATCAGAAGCAAAAGCGTAACTTTTAAAAGTGCGAAAAGATTCATCCACATTTTGGCAATTAATACAAAATCTTTCGTATCTATTTCGTATATACCATATATAACGAATCAAAGATGGGTAAAGCTGTTTTACATGTCTTCATTTTACTGACGAACAACACATACATTCAATATACAAACTCTCTTACAAGGGAAAGTATATATATATATATATATATATATATATATATATATATATATATATATATATATATATATATATATATATATATATATATATATATAAATTTTATAAAAACAAATCAAATTTCTTTAGTGAAATGTTGTCCATGTTTCAGTTACTGCCACTGATCATATCTTAGCCTTCCCCATGTTCAGATTGGTTCTGGGAGTGAAGATTGGGTTTCCACGCGAGTCTAAAAATAACGGAATCTAAAAATAACGGCGACGTGGTCCGTCACGAATGGTCTCTGTACTAATATTGGCGGGCTACAACATGGAATGTTTTATACCATAATACTTTAGATACGGTAGACATGGTGTATTCATAAAAATTACGAGAAAAGAACATTTCCAGTAGGAGTTCAGTTGGTTTGCTGTATGTAGACGAATGAACAAACATGGCGGACAAAAATGAATGGAAAATTGTAAGGATCTACGCTCTATAGTTTACACCGGGATCCCCAACCTTTTTGTGCCGACGGGCACATTTGTGAGTTTATGAGAGAGTGGCGGAGACCAACCAATTAACTTGACCCATTTTTAAATTTTTTTATTATTCAGTATAATCTATTCCGCGGGAACACAAAAACCACTGGCACCGGTTGGAGACTACTGGTTTACATTTATGTCAACTATGATCATGGTGATAACGGCGGTCATTCATAGTTCATTAGAGGCTGTAGAACTACTTTCGTTTTGTTACAGGGTTACAATATGTACTTGTTTGTCTCTCTAATTCCATATTTGTTGGGAAAATACCCCACCAAGTTGATACAATATCCTACTCTACCATGGTTCGTGCTATGAGGATATGAAAACATTTATTATTTCTTTTGATAGCAATAAGTGGTGAAAACAAGTAAATTTATATCAAATAAATAGCTATATAAACAGAATGTAGGCGAGTTTAGTGTCTAGAAAAACGCCTAAATTCAAGTTTTGGTTTGGGAGATAAAAAGCAGTAACAAGGTTATGAAAAAGAAGACCTCAAAAATTTGTGTTATTGTTGTCGATTTGATGAATTTTTGCATGGACAGATTTTATTGTTCTCTTCAGAGTGTATTGGGTTGCCAAATAATAAAATTTCAATGATAAGGTTGAAAGATACTATTTGGGTCCTATAAGTTCCATTTGGGTATGTTACAGTCACATTTTGGTCTGTAAATTCCATTGGGTATGTTACAGTCACATTTTGGTCTGTAAATTCCATTGGGTATGTTACAGTCACATTTTGGGCTGTAAATTCCATTGGGGTATGTTACAGTCACATTTTGGGCTGTAAATTCCATTGGGGTATGTTACAGTCACATTTTGGTCTGTAAATTCCATTGGGGTATGTTACAGTTACATTTTGGTCTGTAAATTCCATTGGGGTATGTTACAGTCACATTTAGTCTGTAAATTCCATTGGGGTATGTTACAGTCACATTTTGGTCTGTAAATTCCATTGGGTATGTTACAGTCACATTTTGGTCTGTAAATTCCATTGGGGTATGTTACAGTCACATTTTGGGCTGTAAATTCCATTGGGGTATGTTACAGTCACATTTTGGTCTGTAAATTCCATTGGGGTATGTTACAGTTACATTTTGGTCTGTAAATTCCATTGGGGTATGTTACAGTCACATTTAGTCTGTAAATTCCATTGGGGTATGTTACAGTCACATTTTGGTCTGTAAATTCCATTGGGGTATATTTCAGTCACATTTTGGTCTGTAAATTCCATTGGGGTATGTTACAGTCACATTTTGGTCTGTAAATTCCATTGGGTATGTTACAGTCACATTTTGAATCTCTATTTGAGTCCATTTGGGTATGTTACAGTCACATTTTGAATCTCTATTTGAGTCCATTTGGGTATGTTACAGTCACATTTTGAATCTCTATTTGAGTCCATTTGGTATGTTACAGTCACATTTTGAATCTCTATTTGAGTCCATTTGGGTATGTTACAGTCACATTTTGGTCTGTAAATTCCATTGGGTATGTTACAGTCACATTTTGGTCTGTAAATTCCATTGGGTATGTTACAGTCACATTTTGGGCTGTAAATTCCATTGGGGTATGTTACAGTCACATTTTGGTCTGTAAATTCCATTGGGGTATGTTACAGTTACATTTTGGTCTGTAAATTCCATTGGGGTATGTTACAGTTACATTTTGGTCTGTAAATTCCATTGGGGTATGTTACAGTCACATTTAGTCTGTAAATTCCATTGGGGTATGTTACAGTCACATTTTGGTCTGTAAATTCCATTGGGGTATATTACAGTCACATTTTGGTCTGTAAATTCCATTGGGGTATGTTACAGTCACATTTTGGTCTGTAAATTCCATTGGGTATGTTACAGTCACATTTTGAATCTCTATTTGAGTCCATTTGGTATGTTACAGTCACATTTTGAATCTCTATTTGAGTCCATTTGGGTATGTTACAGTCACATTTTGAATCTCTATTTGAGTCCATTTGGGTATGTTACAGTCACATTTTGAATCTCTATTTGAGTCCATTTGGGTATGTTACAGTCACATTTTGAATCTCTATTTGAGTCCATTTGGGTATGTTACAGTCACATTTTGAATCTCTATTTGAGTCCATTTGGGTATGTTACAGTCACATTTTGAATCTCTATTTGAGTCCATTTGGGTATGTTACAGTCACATTTTGAATCTCTATTTGAGTCCATTTGGGTATAGGGAGCCAATGTAGCTCAGCTTATAGAGCGTTACACTCGTAATCCATGGGTCACTGGTTCATTACCTTCCCAGGCCAGCCTGAGTCGGCTGCCTTGGTGTGTCCTTGGGAAAGGCACTTAGCTTGCATTTCCTCAGCATGATATAGGCATTAACGTTTTAAAAGTGCCTATAAAACCAACAAAAACAAACCATTTGTGTATATTGATGTCAAGGTCTACACCTTTGACAACACTTCCAGGCTCCTCGGCAGTTTGTGGAGGTTGTTGTTGTTGATAAGTGGAGTGTAGAAACCCCTCATCCTACAGAGACTATTCAGGAGATTATGGAGAAAAAAACTGAAAACTTGTTATGCAATTTTTAAAATTATATAAATGACTTTTGCTGATTAAAAACAAATGTGACAGGACGCAACTTGCTTGTTTACCGGATCCATTTCATCATCAGGGGTAACCTCCATGGTTTTTCTGAAGATTTCAGCTCTGAGTATCACATTAAGAGCTAATTCTGATGCTATTTATATAGCTTTTTTTTGGGGGGGGGAAGGGGAAAGGCATGAAAAAAAGGTGTGTCTCAAATCTGTTTTCAAGCATTTCTAGGATTCAGGGACTTTCCCTATGAAAAATTCTGGCCCTCTTCATTTCTGTAAACTCCATTTTGGGATGCACTCATTGTAACACACAGTGCATATTAACCGTCTGTAATGATGAAGAGTGCAAGGTGACCACACAGATTTAGCCAAATAAACCATCAATTTTGGGAAAGAGTGCAAGGTGACCACATGGATTTAGCCATATAAACCATCCGTTTTGGGGAATAGTACAAGGTGACCACATGGATTTAGCATTATAAACCATATGTTTTGGGGAAGAGTGCAAAGTGACCACACGGATTTTGCCAGAAAATGCAAACTTTTATCCTGCAGTTCAGAAATAATATAAATTTGCATTTGAAGGATGTCATTAAGAAAATCAGTATAAGCAACAAAAAATTCAATATATCGATCATTTTCTTGGATATTTTTCTGTAATTTATTCCTATACAGGTTGCAATATTTTCAAATACTTGATACATTTTGAAAGGAAAATTAAGCAGTAAATGCAGGAATTCAAAAGAAATGGTTAGCTCAACTGTAGATTTTAATCATGAAATAAATCCAGACTTTTGTGTTATTTGTACATAGATGTATATGCAAAACTATGATAATAAATATGTAAAATGTCGAAAAGTTTATCCATGTGGTCCACCTGAGATATCTTCAGGAGGATAAGTCATTACATTTGATGAAATATGCTGAATGGTGCGATTCCTGAAGTATGGTAAGAGGGTATTTACTAATGCTAATTACATGTATATTTGAAATTTTGATTTAATGGCCCATTACCACTGTCTAGTGGTAAGATCCATTATCAACACAGCCACTAGGTTTGCTATAATTAGTACTGTCTCTAACTAGCAATGGGTTATTCTGGCACAGCATGCATATTAAAGTGTATACAAAATAAGCAAGAAGAATTTTTGGAAAGTTTGGTTATTCTATGGAGTGTAAGTTAATGCTTTTTTTTTATAACATTGACAGAATAAGGGAAAGAATAGTGCATTTGTACAACTTAAAAAAAATATGCAATATTTCCTTATTCCTTGAATAAGGAATGAACCACTGATGTATAGATTAGTATCTATTTCTCTAAGACTTATTATCAATATTCAGTGACAAACAAATAGAAATGGCAACCAATATGACATCTGACAGGTTATACTACATATCCTGCAGATTTATATGACAGCAGTTGTTATACCACAGATGTGGAGTTAACACTGATAAAGGTCACATTTTTTTATAAAAGTTACATTTTTTGATTGATTTCTACATTATTGCATAAGAGCAACTATATTTTTGATCAGAACATTTCCAAAATTTTAAGGGTTCTAGTCTGTATTCTGTGCAATTTATGGTAAAGTATATTGTCTACTTGGTCAAATCATTGTTACTCCTTACTATGATGCTTTTAAAAAAAAACAAAATAAGCGGATGATTTGATTGTTGACATAATCTTTTGTTCATGATTAAATGGATGTAGCAGTCAAGTGTGGAAATAAGTTTGTAGATGTCAAAATCTTTGTCAATCACCATTGATTCAACACATTAAACAGTTGCATGTTTACATATGCAGTAAACAGGAACTACTCAGTGCCTAATTGATGTTGTTGCCATCTAGTGGTCATGGGCATTCACTCTGGATAGCAGTAGAGGTCCAGTAGTTTCTTTGGTCATTTGATGTAGCCTTTATAGCATATTGATACCAGGTTTATGTTGGCCCCCTGGCTAGCTCATTAAGGGATGTTAAGTTTACCCCCTGGCTAGCTCATTAAGGGATGTTAAGTTTGCCCCCCTGGCTAGCTCATCATAGGTGGTTAAGTTGGCCCCCTGGCTAGCTTATCAGGGGTGGTTAAGTTTGCCCTCTGGCTAGCTCATCTGGGGATGTTAAGTTTGCCCTCTGGCTAGCTCATCTGGGGATATTAAGTTTGCCTCCTGGCTAGCTCATCAGGGTATGTTAAGTTTGCCCTCTGGCTAGCTCATCTGGGGATGTTAAGTTTGCTCTGGCTAGCTCATCTGGGGATGTTAAGTTTGCCCCCTGCCTAGCTCATCAGGGTATATTAAGTTTGCCCTCTGGCTAGATCATCTGGGGATGTTAAGTTTGCCCTCTGGCTAGCTCATCTGGGGATGTTAAGTTTCCCCCCTGCCTAGCTCATCAGGGTATGTTAAGTTTGCCCTCTGGCTAGCTCATCTGGGGATGTTAAGTTTGCCCCCTGGCTAGCTCATCAGGGGATGTTAAGTTTGCCCCCTGGCTAGCTCATCAGGGGTGGTTAAGTTGGCCCTCTGCCTAGCTCATTAGGGGATGTTAAGTTTGCCCCCTTTCTAGTTCATCATGGGTAGTTAAGTTTGCCCCCTCCTCCTTTCTAGCTCAACAGGGATAGTTAAGTTTGTCCCCTGGGTAGCTCATTAAGCTATTTATGACTTTGTTACTGACATATTTTTGTTTTCTTCTCTTTCAGCATAACTCAAAGGATGTTTTCATTGTGTATTCCAGTGAAGATAGGGCATTTGTGCAGAAAGAAGTGATAAAAGGCCTAAAAAGTAATGGAATCAGTTGCTTTGATCATGAAAAAGACTTTACACCTGGATCATGTACTGTCGAAAACATCCATAAAGCTGTTCTATGTACAAGGAAAACAGTTGTTGTTCTTACACCAAACTCATTGCAGAGCTCATGGGTTCAGTATGAACATTTACTCGCCCTGGAAAAGAGTGCACTCACAAAGAAGGTAGCACTTTGTTACCTCCTGTGTGATGTAAACAAGGAAGAAATTTCAAAATTCAGCGTGCTTAGCAATACCATGGTTGTTGAGGTTGACTGCAACAAAGATGACTGGATTGTAAAACTTGTTAAACTTGTTACAGGTATTGATTTTCCTGATGCTTTTCTTTTTGAAAAGTGTTAGGGCTCACTTTGATAATAAAATTCTGACTTTGTGATGGTCCAGCTGTGTGGCAGTTTTCACTAAATAGCAGAAATACTGTAAAGTCTGGATAATAAGAACTTGATTTGAAAAAAGCAGTAACAATAATAACTTCACTCAGATCTCCCCATAGTTTTATTGCGAGATGCACACTAATTTACTCCCCATAGTTTTATTGCACACTAAGTTAAAAAAAATAACTCCCCATAGTTTTATTGCACACTAAGTTAAAAAAAATAACTCCCCATAGTTTTATTGCACACTAAGTTAAAAAAAATAACTCCCCATAGTTTTATTGCACACTAATTTAAAAAAATAACTCCCCATAGTTTTATTGCACACTAAGTTAAAAAAAATAACTCCTCATAGTTTTATTGCACACTAAGTTAAAAAAAATAACTCCTTATAGTTTTATTGCACACTAAGTGAAAAAAAAAAAAAACCCATAGTTTTATTGCACACTAAGTTAAAAAAAATAACTCCCCATAGTTTTATTGCACACTAATTTAAAAAAATAACTCCCCATAGTTTTATTGCACACTAAGTTAAAAAAAATAACTCCCCATAGTTTTATTGCACACTAAGTTAAAAAAAATAACTCCCCATAGTTTTATTGCACACTAAGTTAAAAAAAATAACTCCCATAGTTTTATTGCACACTAATTTAAAAAAAATAACTCCCCATAGTTTTATTGCACACTAAGTTAAAAAAAATAACTCCCCATAGTTTTATTGCACACTAAGTTAAAAAAAATAACTCCCCATAGTTTTATTGCACTTTAAGTTAAAAAAAATAACTCCCCATAGTTTTATTGCACACTAAGTTAAAAAAAATAACTCCCCATAGTTTTATTGCACACTAAGTTAAAAAAAATAACTCCCCATAGTTTTATTGCACACTAAGTTAAAAAATAACTCCCCATAGTTTTATTGCACACTAAGTTAAAAAAATAACTCCCCATAGTTTTATTGCACACTAAGTTAAAAAAAATAACTCCCCATAGTTTTATTGCACACTAAGTTAAAAAAAATAACTCCCCATAGTTTTATTGCACACTAAGTTAAAAAAATAACTCCCCATAGTTTTATTGCACACTAAGTTAAAAAAAATAACTCCCCATAGTTTTATTGCACACTAAGTTAAAAAAAATAACTCCCCATAGTTTTATTGCACACTAAGTTAAAAAAAATAACTCCCCATAGTTTTATTGCACACTAAGTTAAAAAAAATAACTCCCCATAGTTTTATTGCACACTAAGTTAAAAAAAATAACTCCCCATAGTTTTATTGCACACTAAGTTAAAAAAAATAACTCCCCATAGTTTTATTGCACACTAAGTTAAAAAAAATAACTCCCCATAGTTTTATTGCACACTAAGTTAAAAAAATAACTCCCCATAGTTTTATTGCACACTAAGTTAAAAAAAATAACTCCCCATAGTTTTATTGCACACTAAGTTAAAAAAATAACTCCCCATAGTTTTATTGCACACTAAGTTAAAAAAATAACTCCCCATAGTTTTATTGCACACTAAGTTAAAAAAAATAACTCCCCATAGTTTTATTGCACACTAAGTTAAAAAAAATAACTCCCCATAGTTTTATTGCACACTAATTTTTCAAAACTTTTGAGCAGAAGAATCAACATAATAAGCAAAAATCATGCATCATATTTTCAAGTCTTTATTTCTTCATTAATCACTCCAATGTTAAGATAATTCTGCCTTATTTCCAAATGGAGGCAGGAATTTTCCCCCTAAATTTTCAGTTCTAGAAAAGAACCTGTGCAAAAGAAAAACATAGTCAAAAATTTATACAATTGGTTCTTGTGACCAGTCAAATAATTATACAATTGGTTCTTGTGACAAATCAGTTACACAATTGGTTCTTGTGACCAGTCAAATAGTTATACAATTGGTTCTTTTGTCTAGTCAAATAATTATACAGTTGGTTCTTGTAACCAGTCAAATAGTTTTACAATTTGTTCTTCTGACCATTGTTCTGTTTCTGGTGAGGTGATTAACATGACTATTTATCCTGACTTTTATTTATCTTGTTTTAATTCTACATTTGCTTCTAGTTAGTTTGCCTTATCTTTAATTAGTGTAGACAACTTAATATGTTTAATTTCAAATTTGTTCAGTCTGGTGGAAAAGCGTGAACATGACAATGTTATAAATAGTTGTACTGTGTAAGCTCATATTAAAAATAAGTGCATACAAATGTTACTGTTTTAAATGATAAGTGTATATGCATTTTACAGTACATCAAATTCAGTGATTGTCAATACTGTGACTTTGTTCTAAACTGAAGTCGTTGTTATTTTGATCTACCCCTCATGGATCCTAGGGGTTAGTCCAAGTGTGATCTGCCCTGCAGGGATCCCAGGCATTAGTCCAAGAGTTTGCGTAATCTGCCCTTCAGGGATCCCAGGGGTTAGTCCAAGTGTTTAATCCTCTCCATAAGGATCCCAGAGGTTAGTCTGAGTGTTGATTTGATTTCCCCCTCATTGATCCCAGGGGTTAGTCTAATTTTATGATTATCCACTCATGGGTCCCAGGGATTAGTCCAAGTGTTGATCATACAGGGTGTAAATGACATGGTTTTGAATATTACTGAAAAGAACACAAATAAAAGTGTGCAGTCGTGTGTGACTGACACATTAGTGACATGTTCTGGGATAGATTATATATCATGTATTTTTAGCATAGGAAAATTTTGGCAAATTCGATTGACAGTGGTATTTTATTTGTAGCACTTGTAATTTGGCAGATTTGAGAATGCTAAATACAATACACTGAAGCATTATAGTAACAGAAAGTTTGCGGAAAAAATTTAATTTTAGCAAACATTTTTTTCTACAAGAAAAAAGATAAGCCTAATAACAAAAATACCTTATACACCACTCCCTCAATATAAGGACCTTCCTTATAACACCATTCCTGTTATAAGGCAGGTATAGTTATGGATTCCATTTCTTTATGTAGTTGTGAAATTATATGTATAATGTACTTCATTATAAGGCTGATATGCCCTATATACTCGCATATAAACCGGGTCTAAATGCAAACAACATGGACCCAGATCTGCTGTCGCATAATGTGCTGGCAGATCAGGGTCTATGTTGTTTGTTCAACTGATTAGTCCTTACAAACTGCATAGACCCAGATCTACTGGTGCATTATGCGATGGCAGATCTGGGTCTGTGCAGTTGGTATTGGCTTATATGCGAGCATATACGGTACTAAAACTCCCATGAACAGCATTATAATGAGAGAATACTGTACATGGTATATGTTGTATCACCAAGGCCTTTGAAACATTTCCCATCAGACAGTGCTCTTAAAATTGGGTCAAGGGAGCTTTGTTTACACTGTTCATTAAATTTATTTTGCTCAGTTTTTGTTTAGTGGACTCTTGCATGGTTCTCTCCAGGATTATTTAAAGGCAGCTCTGATCAGATGGTGGTCTATGACAGCTATCATTTGCAATGCGCATTTTTAAGTGGCTGGGCTTCTGACTGAAAAAATAATTAATGGCTGATTATTTGATCAGTTAATTATGAATTATTTGTACCACTGTATTCATGCCTACTATTTTTATAAGATTACTTTGATGAATAATATAAAACCAAATACAAATAAAATGTACAGAAGGTAGTTTATAGCAGCTTGTGTAAGGTCTTAAAAATATTGCTTTTGAAATCATCGCACATCGGGAGGTTGAAGGCATGTCTATTACTAGCAGTGGTTTTTCTAGGCATGTCAGACCCAACATGCTTGAAAGGTCTGGGTAGAACAGTGGTAGTAACTATACATATATAATAACAGCATACTATACATATATAATAACAGCATACTATACATATATATTAACAGCATACTATGCATATATAATAACAGCATACTATATATATATAATAACAGCATACTATACATATACAATAACAGCATACTATACATATATAATAATAGCATACTATGTATATATAATACCAGCATACTATACATATATAATAACAGCATACTATACATATATAATACTATGCATATATAATAACAGCCTACTATACATATACAATAACAGCATACTATACATATACAATAACAGCATACTATACATATATAATAACAGCATATGATACATATACAATAACAGCATATTATGCATATATAATAAAAGCATACTATGCATATATAATACTATGCATATATAATAACAGCATACTGTGCATATATAATAACAGCATACTATGCATATATAATACTATGCATATATAATAACAGCCTACTATACATATACAATAACAGCATACTATACATATATAATACTATGTATATATAATACCAGCATACTATACATATATAATAACAGCATACTATACATATATAATACTATGCATATATAATAACAGCCTACTATACATATACAATAACAGCATACTATACATATACAATAACAGCATACTATACATATATAATAACAGCATATGATACATATACAATAACACCATATTATGCATATATAATAAAAGCATACTATGCATATATAATACTATGCATATATAATAACAGCATACTGTGCATATATAATAACAGCATACTATGCATATATAATAACAGCATACTATACAGAGTTTTAGTTTAAGATATATAGATTGATAATAACATTGAGTTTTACTTTCTATCAGCTGAAGAAAACATAGAGTCTGTGTTACCAGCAGGGAATCTTGCGGTTGGACAAGTCTGGAGTCATTGGAATGGCTTCCACAAGGTTGTTCTTCCAGGTCTGTACAAATTCATCTTTTGTTCTCTAATTTTTGTTTTTAAAGTTTGTATTATACTCTGGTATGTTGCCTGGGATCAATTTTGATTCACTTCCTCACTTCCTCAATTTGACTAGAAATAAAAAAGCCACACTCCCTCATTTTAACTAGAAAAACATAAGCCACACTCCCTCATTTTAACTAGAGAAACATAAGCCACACTCCCTCATTTTAACTCGAGAAACATGAGCCTCCCTAGCTCATCTTGACTAGAAAGACATAAGCCACACTCCCTCATTTTAACTAGAAAAACATAAGCCACACTCCCTCATTTTAACTAGAAAGACATAAGCCACACTCCCTCATTTTAACTAGAAAGACATAAGCCACACTCCCTCATTTTAACTAGAAAGACATAAGCCACACTCCCTCATTTTAACTAGAAAGACATAAGCCACACTCCCTCATTTTAACTAGAAAAACATAAGTCTCACTCCCTCATTTTGACTAGAAAAACATAAGCCACATTTCCTCATTTTAACTAGAAAAACATAAGCCACACTTCTTCATTTTAACTAGAGAAACATGAGCCTCACTAGCTCATCTTGACTAGAAAAACATAAGCCACACTCCCTCATTTTAAAAAGAGAAACGTGAGCCTCACTAGCTCATCTTGACTAGAAAAACATAAGCCACACTGCCTCATTTTAACTAGAGAAACATGAGCCTCACTAGCTCATCTTGACTAGAAAAACATAAGCCACACTTCCTCATTTTGACTAGAAAAACGAGCCACACTCCCTCATTTTAACTAGAAAAACATAAGCCAAAAAGATTCCTCATACAATTTAATAATTTATTTAGTGCTGGTTGAAATTTCCTCTCTTAATTGCTTAACTTTTAGTAAGCTCTGTTAAAAAGTAAAACTTTCCTTGTTGCTCTCACAAACTCAAAGTTTTTCATATTTCTGTTTCTTCCAAGAGTTCCCTTTTCTCTCAATCATTTATTTTTTTATCTTTCCTATATGTATCACATATGATATTTAAAATCAAGGTAAATTAGTTCTTAGGAAACTAAATGGTCTGTCATTTTTAACTAAAGTTCTTATAATAATTATTGGTCTTTTTGTACATTATCTTCTTTCATGCAGTCTATTCATCCACCTCAACATCTATCTTTCTGTGTATGGATATATGAATGTATGTAATTATTCTTTCTTTCTTTCATTTTCATTGTCTAAGCCTTTATTACATAATGCCAGAAATGCTTGTTTTGATGGTCTGACTATATTCAACCCAAATCTTTGGACGACAAATGCTGGTGCTGTCAGAAGTGTTTATTTTAATTTTATTTCAATTTTGTTTAATAATTATTCTCTGCCCTTATGTTAAAATCATTTCTTTTCCCTTTTCCAGAATTGAAAATAAAGATTGAGGGAAGTAAATTCTACAAATCAAACCCTGGACACATGCCAGTGAAATACTTTGAGCTGATTCCACTGAGTTGTGACTTATATGACCGCCTAGATAAGGTTGATGAGCGGATTAGCAATGAGGGGAGTATACTTATACAGGATAAGCCCAGAAAATATGAAGTTACAGTGTATAAGATCAGTGGAGAAAATCAAAATGTAAGTGAACTACATTAGTGTTTCCCGCATTCCATTTAAGGATGGCATCATACCACATTTTTTTTTACATCCTGCCATGCATTTTTTCCAACAACTTGCCCTTTTTGTCTCTTGCAAAATTCCCTTTTCGTGCCTTGCAAAAAAAATGGTCAGTTATATGCTTGATTTTATTTCTGTTATCATAAGCGGCAATTCATCTGTGCCCAAAGCTCAGGCTATTCATTGTGTCCACTGACTAACACCACACAGTGATGCATAAATGGTGACAAAGAAGATCTTTGTTTATTTGAACTGCTCATGGCAGTGTGTCCACTCACAGGGACTCTCTTCATTCCATGCGGTGATGCATAAAGAAGGTGTTTAATTTTTTGGAACTGAACTACTCGCAGCAGTGTGTACACTTTCAGGATAATGTTTTCACACACAGTTGAGTAGATCTGATTAAACGGATTATCTTTTCCAACAGGAATTGTCCTTGCAGTCAGTGGTGTAGTATGGTCAGTTTTATTTATTCTCTGTTACATTATGATTTTTCCATTTTAATATCCAAGAAGTTGCAATAATTTATGTAGGATAGAATTACATCAGATCTGTGCCTGTCAGAAAGACTGTTGTTTTCAGGAAGTTCCTGACTGGTTTAGATTGTTGTCAGTTAATAATTTAATGACATGTAGTTTATTGATCCAATTAAACCTAAAACTCCAATTAAACCTAAAAATCAAATAGGAAATCTGTTGCCATTTTACCGGGAGACTACATTCTCAAAAGGACAAAATCGAAGGGTGCACTAAATGCTACTGACTGGTTTTAGGATTCTGTTTTAAACATCTAATCAACAAGGAAACACACACATCTCCTTCACTAAATTAAGTCATATTGATCCAAGGAATTTATAGGGTGCATGAAAGAAAAAGAAATATAAAGTCTGGTAAATTAAGAAATTTCTTATAAATCACCTATAGTTAGTGTAATTAATGATTATTATTACTATTGGTAAGATTGTAAATTTGTGCCTCTTCCTTTAAAGCATTATATATATATATATATATATATATAATATTATTAATAACAACAATAACAATTCACAATAAAATAAAGTATCCTTTTGAGACTAATATACATGTTTAAAGTGCCCTTTTTTAAGTTTAAAGGGCTCCTTTAGGAGGATAATTACCATGCCTTTTTTTCAGTTTTGGGGGAAAACATTATACATAATACATAATATAATTTATCAAATGCAGTGATATCAGAATTTTAGTCTTTGACATGTTCCTGAACACAAATTCTGCTGCCATGGGTTTCTCCTATCCGACAACCATTGCATATGTTGGATTGTTTTTCTCTCATTTCTAATCAGAGAAGAGTGTTGGAAAAAGAGACGATGTATCATTAGCATGGATGAATGAGCAGTAATGCCAGCAGTGGTGCATAAAGGAAATAGCCAAAGTGTTCCAAATACACAGCATTGTACTAGTGTGGAGGAAGAAAGTGAAGAGATTGCTATTTAATAAACTTATTCAGAATCAGTTAAAAGTTTCGTTCCTTCAGCTTTAGGTTGTCCCATAGCATTTGACAAGGAATACACATTTATTTATGTAACAAACTGTACTAATAATTTGACAAGGAATACACATTTATTTATGTAACAAACTGTACTAATAATTTGACAAGGAATACACATTTATTTATGTAACAAACTGTACTAATAATTTGACAAGGAATACACATTTATTTATGTAACAAACTGTACTAATAATTTGACAAGGAATACACATTTATTTATGTAACAAACTGTACTAATAATTTGGTACTTGCAGATCCATATTCTGCATCTTCACAGTTATAAAAGTTTGAATACTGTGGATGAACATTTGTTGAGGGAAATGAAATAGACTTGGGAATAAATTTGAATACTGTGGATGAACATTTGTTGAGGGAAATGAAATAGACTTGGGAATAAATTTGAATACTGTGGATGAACATTTGTTGAGGGAAATGAAATAGACTTGGGAATAAATTTGGATTATTGGTTACTTCTATAAAAAAAAAATCTCAGAGAAAGTGGAAATATGGCAAAAATAAGTGTGTAGGAATACAATACAAATGCATTATGTTATTTCGTGAAAATACAAGGTCTGCACAGTGCTGCATGCAGGGCACAAATACAGATCTGCAACAGAAATGTGCTTTAAGAGATATAGGAAAAATTGTTTTCTTAATACCAACAATTTGCAGAATATCAATAAGAAAAAAGTTCTCTTTAAAAATTAGAAGACAAAAGTTAATTATTATATAAACAACTTGCTGACTAATGCAGGCTGTGTTTGATTATATGGCTCTGTTTGAGTGGGTGTTCTCACAGTGAACAAGTACTGTCCTTTCAGACATGAACAGAACATGTGGGACTTGAAGCAACAACATAGTTTATAATGATCGAATATGGCATCATACAACATGGACTGTGCTTACGGCAGAAGCAATACACAGATAACTTTTGACTAAATGCTTAAAATTAAAATGTTTTGTGTGATTTGAATGCATTAAAAAATGTCTTTATACATTTTTAGTCAATTTGACAGAGTAAAATATGTAAATACACTGCTTATCTAGAGTCAATTTGTGTAAAATATGTCAATACACTGCTTATCTAGAGTCAGTTTGTCTGTGTAAATATTGTAACACCCCGAGGGTTATATTGCAAAAGACCAGAGTTCACGATGTAAAATATTTAATAAACTAATAAAGGTGAGATGGAACATGCCTTTCATTATAGCAAAGAAAGTTACATCAGCACAGTATTTATCACAGCACTATAAACTTCTGATACTATGGAGTTCACAATTGTTTATCTAAAAGCCAAAAGTCAACGTTATAATACACAATTTTATACTGAAATGAATTATGTTATTCCTATGCACAATACCAGCTTAATTAATTGGATTGACTATAACACCTTATTACATAGTAGCATGATATTTCAATCTAAAATATATTTTAGTGCTTAGTGTACTTGAGCAGTGTGGTGGGAGATAGCAGCAGCTTTATATAGAATTATTGCATAATAATTATAAGGCAATCAAATTCAATAGCAATCATATAATAAATCTACTTAAAATTACTTGAGAATAATAATTTGATTTACTTTTGGAATTTTCTATCATTAAACAAATTTAATATTAGTTATGTAATAATAATGTATGATTTCCGATTGGAAATGCTTTTCTACTTAGATGTTCATACTTTGCCGCTCTGACAGCTATCTGCCAATGCACTGTCTGCACCCGTATTTATAGACTCCTGTTCACGTCACATGACCTCGGCTAGCCAATCAATGCTTGTCCGTCTCAAATCTAGCTGTGGCGGTAACCAAGTCAACTGTTTGAATTGCACAGAAAAATGCCTTTGAACACAAAATCAAGGCAGAATTAAGTTGTCCTCTAATTGTCCGTGTTGTGCGTATTTACTCTTAATCTTGTTTATACATTCATACATGTGATTCTGTAAAAATTAACAAAACGGACAAGTGAATTTCGATGTGAATCGAGCGAAAGTACAACTTACTGATGATGCAATGAGTCGTAATGCGGTTCAAAACAGTCCCTATCAGTTTTATACTATTTTGAACATTAAAATAAACTAACAAGTTCTGCATAGTAAAGAACTTACAATAGAGAACAATAACATCAGTTCTAACTTATTGTTGAAACAAAAGTCCGACAAAAACGTGATTCCTCAGCTGGGCACATTGATTCTATCACAATCCTGTATCACACTGCGTCTGTAACAGCATTTCATCAGAGGGTTGAATTCAATAATTTATGGACTGTTATCATATTCCTGGCTTTGGTATACCACATTTAAATCAGGTAAGATAATTCATTTCTTAAACTATTCATGAGAAGTTCCTGCATGATGCACACGTGGTCCAACTTGGAACGAATAGGGTACGGTAACGTTCAACATGCGAACTTCTTTCTACTTGTTGTTGACCTGCTGGGCCTTCTAGAATTGATGCTATCGAATGAATTCCTCTATACTCATCACGACAGTATGGAAATATAATGACTAGAACAAGTTTGTATACTCATACTTAGTATAAAACATGGAATACACATCCATAGAAAATATAGATGGCAATTTAAGCAGTGGTGGGTGGGGTGGGGCATATGTTCCAGAGGAATGGAGAAAAGTAATTCACACATGGTAGACATTATCAGTGATGAATAAAAGTGAGTAATCAATGCTACAGTCTTGTAGATGAAGCATTATTTCGCACTCCAACGTTTAACATGAAACAATCTTGACACAGTGAATGAATAATTAATTGAATAAATATGGAAAAATCCACTTGTAATACCATAAAGGTATTACAATATGTAAATACACTACTTATCTAGAGTCAATTTGTAAAATACGTAAATATGCTGCTTATCTAGAGTCAAAAGTGTCAAAGTAAAATATGTAAATATGCTGCTTATCTAGAGTAAAAAAATTCAAAGTAAAATATGTAAATATATGCTGCTTATCTGGTGTCAGTTTGTGTTAAATATGTAAATATGTTGCTTATCTAGAGTAAAAAATGTCAGTAAAATATGTAAATAACATGCTTATCTAGAGTCAGTTTCTCTGTAAAATATGTAAATACACTGCTTATCTAGAGTCAAAAATGTCAAAGTAAAATATGTAAATATGCTGCTTATCTAGAATCAATTTGTGTAAATATGTAAATACACTGCTTATCTAGAGTCATTTTGTAAAATATGTTAATATGCTGCTTATCTAGAGTCAGTTTGTGTAAATATGTAAATACACTGCTTATCTAGAGTCAATTTGTGTAAATATGTAAATACACTGCTTATCTAGAGTCAATTTGTCTGTAAATATGTAAATACACTGCTTATCTCGAGTCAAAAATGTCAAAGTAAAATATGTAAATATGCTGCTTATCTAGAATCAATTTGTGTAAATATGTAAATACACTGCTTATCTAGAGTCATTTTGTAAAATATGTTAATATGCTGCTTATCTAGAGTCAATTTGTGTAAATATGTAAATACACTGCTTATCTAGAGTCAATTTGTCTGTAAATATGTAAACACACAAGCTTATCTAGAGTCATTTTGTAAAATATGTAAATATGCTGCTTATCGAGAATCAGTTTGTCTCTGTAAATATGTAAATACACTGTTTATCTAGAGTGAATTTATCTCTAAATATGTAAATACACTGCTTATCTAGAGTCAATTTGTCTGTGTAAATATGTAAATACACTGCTTATCTGGAGTAATTTTGTAAAATATGTAAATATGCTGCTTATCTAGAGTCAAAAATGTCAAAAGTAAGTTATGTAAATACACTGCTTATCTAGAGTCAATTTGTGTAAATATGTAAATACACTGCTTATCTAGAGTCAATTTATCTGTGTAAATATGTAAATACACTGCTTATCTAGAGTCAATTTGTGTAAATATGTAAATACACTGCTTATCTGGAGTAATTTTGTAAAATATGTAAATATGCTGCTTATCTAGAGTTAAAAATGTCAAATGTAAGTTATGTAAATACACTGCTTATCTAGAGTCAGTTTGTAAAATATGTAAATATACTGCTTATTTAGAGCTAATTTGGCTGTAAATATGTAAATACACTGCTTATCTAGAGTCAATTTGTGTAAATATGTAAATACACTACTTATCTAGTCATTTTTTAAAATATGTAAATACGCTGCTTATCTTGAGTCAATTTGTGTAAATATGTAAATACACAGCTTATCTAGAGTCATTTTGTAAATATGTAAATATGCTGCTTATCTAGAGTCAAAATGTCAAAGTAAAATATGTAAATATGCTGCTTATCTAGAGTCAAAAATGTCAGTAAAATATGTAAATATGCTGCTTATCTAGAGTCAAAAGTGTCAGTAAAATATGTAAATATGCTGCTTATCTAGAGTCCATTTATCAGAGTAAAATATGTAAATATGTTGCTTATCTAGAGGCAATTTGTCTATAAAATATGTAAATATGCTGCTTATCTAGAGGCAATTTGTCAGAGTAAAATATGTAAATACACTGCTTATCTAGAGTCAGTTTGTCTGTAAAATATGAAAATACGCTGCTTATCTAGAGTCAGTTTGTCAGAGTAAAATATGAAAATATGCTGCTTATCTAGACATTTCCAGTTATATAAAAAATTCATGTCTAGATGCATATATTTAATGAAACCTGTCTAAACTAGAAACAAGCAACCATAAAATGCATCTTTAATAGAGAGGTTTCTTTATATGGAGATTAATATGTAAACGAAATTCAAGAAATTGTTTAGAAATGCTTATGAGGTGTTGTTTATATGAAGCTGTCCTTCAAAACAGGTTTCACTCAGTTTTTGGAATCATAACTTGATAACAGGCATTGCCTAGCCTGGATTACCATCTCCTTCAATCTACTTCTTAGGTACTTGTTGATTTGATCTCTGTCAATAAGAGTGCGAAAATATATACTTTCCTAAGTGGGGTTCCTTTCAGTAAGACAGGATTTGTTTTGCTGGATGCTTTTTTGCATTCATCTTTTACATTGACAAATGTCTGTCACCTGCTTTCAAATTAACCATTTACAACAGTCAGATTCTAACATATGCCAATAGCTATGGACTGCTGACCAGTACTATTACTGGAAAGGGTGTGAAGCATTAGGTAATCAGAGGCAAATTGAAACATTGTTTGACATTAAGGTCTGATGTCTGTCACAGTTGACTGCCACAATTTATCACATTACTACTGTGTTATTTTCATTAACATACCTGTATCATAATTTTTATAGATGTAACATGTAAAAACATCTCATTAGGTCATAACGAGGTCATAATGTCATGCAAAGGAAAATTGTAACAACCAAGGGCATCAGAATGTATTTCTAAGTCATTTTACTGCAATATCCTTTAGTTTCATCAAATAAAATCAGTAATTTTCATCATGCGATAAATAGAATCTTACATTTGTGCTTATTTCAAATGAAATTCATGAAACTCGTTGAATAATTTCAATCTTTTGCTTGTCAAGGCTCGCTTTTTTACATGTTGCATGAATTTCATTTGAAATGAGTACTTATGTAAGATCCTCTGTATATCATATGCAAATGCAAATGATGATTATCATCAACATTATTCATGAAATGTTCGGTATTATGCATAAATTTGATGCTACTTCATATAGGGATAACTGCCTATAAAAAAAGCATTGACTTTATGTGATGTGCCATGTTAGTAGGTTTGTGACTTTATGTGATGTGCCATGTTAGTAGGTTTGTGACTTTATGTGATGTGCCATGTTAGTAGGTTTGTGACTTTATGTGATGTGCCATGTTAGTAGGTTTGTGACTTTATGTGATGTGCCATGTTAGTAGGTTTGTGACTTTATGTGATGTGCCATGTTAGTAGGTTTGTGACTTTATGTGATGTGCCATGTTAGTAGGTTTGTGACTTTATGTGATGTGCCATGTTAGTAGGTTTGTGACTTTATGTGATGTGCCATGTTAGTAGGTTTAGTTATCTCGGCTCAGTCAATATGTCAATTTTATTCTCCTTTTATCCACATTTATCTTTTACTAAACTGATATTTTAATTTTTTTTCAGTCCTATTATTTTGCGTGCGGATACCCAAATGTTCTTAAGGTGATTCACCATCTTGAGAAAGAGGAACAGTGGCTGACAACAAATGAAGAAACATCCCATAGCTTATCAGCAATAGATCGTCAGTTACAAGTCTGGCGCTTCTATTACACCATGAATCAATTATTGAATCACCCAATGAATAGGGCTTGCAATAATATGGTCAGACTGCTGGTGTATGATGGTAAGTCTGTTGAACTTAACATGTGTCTTCTATTACACTATCCAGCATTTATTGAATTACCCCATGAGTGGGCCATGTAATAATATGGTCAAACTACTGGCGTATGATGGTAAATCTGTCAGACTTAACATGTGTCTTCTATTGCACCATGCACCATTGATTAAATCACCCCATGAATAGGTCTTGTAATAATATGGTCAGGCTACTGGTGTATGATGACAAGTCTTTCAAACTTAACATGTGTCGTACTGTGTGTATAGAAGAGATCATGTAAATTTCCAATCTCTGTGATGATGATTAATAGTTTTATCTCTATCACTTAACCAGATCCACATCTTTTATTACAGAAAAGCAATTTACTCTGAAATAACTTTATTTGTTGGATGGCAATTTTCTCGGGTGTCACACCGTTTTGTGTCTGAGTCAGACAAACAAATAAAGTCACACAGATATCATAGTGGCTAGAGACTAATGAACCATAATCTATTTGTAAGGACCCGTTCCCATCAGAAGCATATCCAGAAATTATATTATGAATTAAAAATATGATCTTTTGACAACAACAAAAAATTATACTCATGAAAATACAGTATATCTCCCATGATAAGCCCAGAGAGGGTCAGATATCTCCCATGATAAACCCAGAGGGGGCCAGATATATATCTCCCATGATAAGCTCAGAGGGGACCAGATATCTTCTATGATAAGCCCAGAGGGGGCCAGATATCTCCCATGATAAGCCCAGAGGGGGCCAGATATCTCCCATGATAAGCCCAGAGAGGGCCATCTCCCATGATAAGCTCAGAGGGGGCCAGATATCTCCCATGATAAGCCCAGAGGGGGCCAGATATCTCCCATGATAAGCCCAGAGGGGGCCAGATATCTCCCATGATAAGCCCAGAGGAGGCCAGATATCTCCCATGATAAGCTCAGAGGGGGCCAGATATCTATCATGATAAGCCCAGAGGGGGCCAGATATCTCCCATGATAAGCCCAGAGAGGGCCATCTCCCAATATAAGCCCAGAGGGGACCAGATATCTCCCATGATAAGCCCAGAGAGGGTCAGATATCTCCCATGATAAGCCAAGAGGGGGCCAGATACCCCCCATGATAAGCCCAGAGGGGGCCAGATATCTCCCATGATAAGCTCAAAGGGGGCCAGATATCTCCCATGATAAGCCCAGAGGGGGCCATCTCCCATGATAAGCCCAGAGGGGGCCATCTCCCAATATAAGCCCAGATTGGGCCAGATATCTCCCATGATAAGCCCAGAGAGGGCCAGATATCTCCCATGATAAGCCAAGAGGGGGCCAGATATCTCCCATGATAAGCCGAGAGGGGGCCAGCTGCATAGACTCCTTGAAAAATGGAGGTCAGCTTGTCATTGTGCATTGCATTCATAACATAATTGAGAATGTTCTTACTGTCACAAAGGTTTATTATTGAAGAAATACGGTTTCTGAATTCACGCTGTTCAGTATTTTGTTTGGCATTCTGTGGACCCATCTTTTCTAGTAATTATGACCAAAAATTTTACTCTAGTATTTAAGGTCTAGCCTATATAATGGATTTTTCTTTGATTGTTTTCATTATGTGTGTAAAGATACATTTAGACACATTCTTCCAATCTGTAATAAGAAGTCTCTATGTATGTATGTATTTATAGGTTTTAACAGCACATCAGCACAATCCTGGCTATATAGTGCTGAGTAGGTTTAGATATCCTAAAAAGGGCATACACAAATCCTTAAAATACAGTCAAATTAAGAAAAAGTATACTGTCCTCTTTTAAAAAATGCAAAACATTCTCAGCTGGAACATTATCACAGGATGCGTGCCATGGCACACAAAAGACATTCTCAGCTGGAGAATTATCACAGGATGCATGCCATGGCACACACAAGACATTCTCAGCTGGAGCATTATCACAAGATGCATCCCATGGCACAAGATATTCTCAGCTGGAGCATTATCACAGGATGCATCCCATGGCACACAAAAGACATTCTCAGCTGGAGCATTATCACAGGATGCATGCCATGGCACACACAAGACATTCTCAGCTGGAACATTATCACAGGATGCATCCCATGGCACAAGATATTCTCATCTGGAGCATTATCACAGGATGCATGCCATGGCACACACAAGACATTCTCAGCTGGAACATTATCACAGGATGCATCCCATAGCACAAGATATTCTCAGCTGGAGCATTATCACAGGATGCATCCCATGGCACAAGATATTCTCAGCTGGAAAATTATCACAGGATGTATGCCATGGGAAAAAGGTTGCCTCCATTAGTCACCTCCAATGATATGCATGATGTAGCATGGGGGTCTTCTCTACATCCCTGAGTCGGGTGGGTGGTGGTGGTGGGGGCGAGTAGAATAAAATAAACCCCTCAGAAATCTTGAGAAATAGCAGCAGAAGTACTGTCTACTATAATGCTTTAACATATTTTCAAGAATTTATTACATACAGCATGCAATATATTTGGAAAATAAAGTATTTGCCATAATTTATATTTGTAACCAAGAAATCAATGGGAAACACAAAAATAGACTTGTTTTTCACTTTTAATTTGCATTTGCTTAGTTATCTCTCTGAGAGTTTTAAGTCTCCAGTTTGTTGCAGACTGGTGTTTAAATGTGTTTAGACTCTTCTTACATATATACATGTTTTTATACGAGTTCATCAAAATATATATATTTAATGTTTCACTGTTATTTTGCTCTTTTTTTTAAAGTTACTGTATCCCCATTATGATTCAGAAATGCTGCCAGGACGTGCGAGTGCGTGAATTGCGCAACATTTGTATGAATTCGTGTATTTGGAAAACAGAGATGCGCGAGAACTCCTGCAACTTGCTTCAAAGTTGTGCATATAAAAATGTACTATGCACGGCAGTATACAAGCGTTATTTGTAACTATGAACTGTTAAGATAAATTGAATAAATAAGAATTGAAAAATAAATTCAAAAGTAAGGATTTTTTTTTTTTTTCACAATACCTCTTTCCATTTCGAAGTCTGCAGATGTACAGTAAGACAAAAGGATACTTCGAAATCCCGGTAATTATTTATAACCGAAACACGTGTGTCCTATGTGGGGGTTCTGCAATAGATGCCCTTTCCTCTCATTTGCACATGTACTAACTTTGGTGCATTTCTGGAATGTTTAATCAAGCATGGCAGGACATAAGATTACAGATCTTTATAAACGTAAAGTTAGTGGTAGCAGGAATGTGGAAAGTGAACTTCAAGTCAGTGTTGCCGGGAATGTGGAAAGTGAAAGGGAGAATGAAGAAAGTAGTGGAGTTTCTCACGAAACGGAGGATGATAGTTCAAAAACAATGTCAGGTGCCGAGTTAGATGTACCGCCAAAAAAGAAACCAAAATATGAAGCAAAGTTTCAGAATTCTTGGTTGTCAGAGTACAAATGGTTACAACACAGGAGGTATGTTCTGTGATATTTGCAAAAGTTGTGGGAAAGTAACCCTTTTACATTGGAAATGGGCTGTTTGAATTTTAGGACTTCGACTCTTAAATGACATGCAGAGTCACGGAATCATATCCAGGCATAAAAGGCTAATGTACTCAAATGGGACTTTGAAACCGCTGCCTACAATGTTTTAAAGAAAGAGTCTGAAAAATCGAATGCAGTTGTATGTACAATGAGGACAGCGTATTTTACTGCCATTGAAAATGTTCCTATTTCAAAGTACCCATCTCTATTGAAATTACAGCGAGCAAACGGGTATGATGCACTTTCATCTCTTAAAGTTGGTAACAACACGACCTACGAATCACGAACCTCTGGAGAAGAATTTGTACAAGTGTGCGCTGAGGTTGTACAGGCTGACATAGACAAAAAACTTAAAGAAAGTGAATTTGTGACAATAATGATTGATGAAAGTACAGACATAACTGTGAGGAAAAAACTTGTTGTTTATGGCAAAGTTGTCAGTGACATTTTAGATGCAGAAACATTGTTTCTTGGTAACCTTGAAGTGAAGGAAGTTAATGCAACAGCAGAGGTCTTGTTTGGTTTGTTATCCCAATTTCTTAAAGATAGGGGCATTTCTATGGAGAAGGTTATTGCCTTTGGGAGTGATGGAGCATCAATTATGACAGGATCTAAAAGTGGTGTAGCAACAAGAATTAAACAGTTGAGCCCTCACTATATTGCTGTTCATTCTATGGCACAACGACTTAACTTATGTTCAGCTAAAGCTGCTGAAAAAGTAACTTACCTGAAGGCAACAATTCAAGAGGTAATTAAAGACTTGTTCCACTATTTCCGTAAATCTTCTTCAAGGACTCTGGAACTGAAGAAAATTCAAGATGTTTTAATTTCACCCCAGTATTCAATGAAAGAAGTTTATGAAATTAGGTGGATGGCCTTTTATAGTGCTCTGGAAGCTGTTTTCCAGTCTTGGAAACCACTAGTCACTTTGAGAAGCACAAAAGTGACAGCAAGAAATGTAAGGAACCATTGCTACAGCTCACCAGCTACAAGTTTGTTCAGTACATCACTTGCTGCCTTAAATATGGTTTTTCAGAAGACACAACTTGACATTGCAGCTGTTCAACCAGCACTTGATGGATTTATTGTAACTGCTGACAGGGCTAAGTCTGGAAAGGATATTTATCAGCAGGAATTGCAGAACAAACTAAAAACTGAGAAGGACAAGAGTGGAAATGTGACCATCACTTTGCAAGGTATTATACTTAGAACAGAGGAAAAAGATGCAAGTTCTGTGAAATTGAAGGCTTAAAACATGAAATAAATCAGAGATTTCCACAGGAAAATGCATCTTTTGCAACGAGTTTCCAAGTACTTGGCCTTAGAGGACTCTCATTTCTGAGCAAAGTTGAACAAGCAGACTATGGCATTGATGGACTTTAAACCCTAATACAGCACTATGGAACAGATAGGAAATCAGGCACAGTAGTCGGCAAAGTACTGATTGATGAAAGAGACTTTGGCGGAATTCATGTTGATGAAAAATCTTGTTTTGGAGCAGAGATATCCAAGAGACAATACCTTTCATCTGTGGAAAATTGTACACCACAGTCATAAAGAACAGTTTCCCAACTTGTGCAAACTGGCTAAGCTAGCTATGCAAATGCCCCTTCAGACAGCAGACTGTGAAAGGGGGTTCTCAGCACAGAACAATATTCACACACAGCTTAGAAACAGATTAAGCTCAGAAACAATACATTAATGCTTATACAACTAGAGGGGAAATCTTTCGAAGATTTTGATTTTGATAGAGCCTTAACAGAGTGGAGCAGGAAGAAAGAGAGACGGATATTTAAGTGTTAGGCAAATATTGAACTATGTACTTTTCCTTGCCTCCCTTTTCTTTCTACTCCCTCCTTATTTTGGTGAAAAGGGGGGAGCTCCCCCCTTAAGATGAAATCCTGGCAGCATCTCTGAAGGTCAAATTGTAGTCATGGTCATGGAACTTAGTGAGAATTTGCAATTTAGTGAATGCAACACCTTTAAGCCCTAACTAGGTCACTGTATTTCACCCGTCAGTGGATTTGGTCAGCTAATTGTATAGTATGCTCTTTCCAAAGTGCAAAGATCTGCATTTCCAAGTTTACAAAATTTTACAAAATCTCTGTCTGCTATTGCCACAGTAAAGAAACTTATCGGATGCATTCTTTGTGTCGTACCCTGACCATCCAATTAGGTCACTTTGATATGTATTTCATGTGTCATTGACTCATGTAAACTTTAAGCTTGAATGATCTATAACAAATCATGATGTTATATTTAATTGAAGAAAAAGAAGCTGGATTATTGTAACATGGAGACTGTTATAGTCAGCTATGGCAGACATTATGGTAATTATAACACTATCCATGGAGAGGCTTGATTACTGTAACATGACTGTTATAGTCAGCTGTGGCAGACATTATAGTAATTATAACACTATCCATGGAGAGGCTGGATTACTGTAACACGACTGTTACAGTCAGTTATTGCAGATATTATAATAATTATAACACTATCCATGGAGAGGCTGGATTACTGTAACACGACTGTTATAGTCAGTTATTGCAGATATTATAGTAATTATAACACTATCCATGGAGAGGCTGGATTACTGTAACACGACTGTTATAGTCAGTTATTGCAGATATTATAGTAATTATAACACTATCCATGGAGAGGCTGGATTACTGTAACATGACTGTTATAGTCAGCTGTGGCAGACATTATAGTAATTATAACACTATCCATGGAAGGGCTGGATTACTGTAACATGATTGTTATAGTTGTTATAGTCAGCTATGGCAAACATTATAGTAATTATAACACTATCCATGGAAGGGCTGGATTACTGTAACACGACTGTTATAGTCAGCTATGGCAAACATTATAGTAATTATAACACTATCCATGGAGAGGCTGGATTACTGTAACATGACTGTTATAGTCAGCTGTGGCAGACATTATAGTAATTATAACACTATCCATGGAAGGGCTGGATTACTGTAACATGACTGTTATAGTCAGCTATCTCAGATATGGTAATTATAACACTATCCATGGAAGGGCTGGATTACTGTAACAAGACTGTTATAGCCAGCTATGGCAGACATAATAGTAATTTTAACACTATCCATGGAGAGGCTGGAGTACTCTAACAAAGACTGTTATAGTCAACTATGGTAGACATTATAGTAATTATATCCTTGCCCAGAGCAAGCTGACTAGAAAATTGAACTTGCCCTAGGAAAATATGAGCTTGCCCCAAACATTATATCCCAACATGAGTAATACAATAAGATAAAATAAAATATGGTATATTTTAGGAAAATCGCGTTATAATTATTTTAATTTTTGTTTTCTTTTTTCTTTGTTGGCACCTTGAAACCATATGCCGATAATTAAAGTTATCAGAAATATATTTGTAAATAATACATGTAGCTATGTAGATTAGAAAGAGTTAGAATACAGATATAGTTAGAACAGCAAAAGGCAGACATGTACATGTATATAGACAGATACGTGGATAGGTAGAAAATGGTTTGGAAATAGCTAGATTTTTAGGTAAGAGAGAGAGAGAGACAATGAAAGCTAGACTATATGTAATGCTTTATTTATACTCACAACTGAAAGATTTGTAAACACTTGTTTTATCCATTTACTTAACAATTATAAGCTAGTCACCTTGTAATCGGTGAAATGCATCAACATATTTGAGATTCCAACTTTTGAGAATGATTTGAGAACACTTATTTTTGTGCATTTAATTGTTTGCCAAGCAGTAAGTATGTATTGGTCTCCTGTAATTATCATGTAAACAACACATCATAAACACCACTTGTGGGTGCTACATTCTTGTAACATCAAGCTTGCAACAAAATCCTCCTGGTGGTGAATCATTAGAGACGAGTGCCTTTTATTTCCAAACACATCTGTCAAAGAAATCTCACGAGTTGTATTATTAACAATTAGCACCTACTCACCATAAAATCGGCAACATGCATCAAAACAATCTTTAAAAAGTCAGTTGTTGAGAGTCAACAATTTGACTAACTGCCTGAGGCTAACTTAGGACCTGAAAGTCGTTGAATCCCAGATACGTATAAATATCACGATTAAAATGTAACTAATGAGTTAAAATATAAATATTTATTCATTATTTGCCAAAACTTGCTTTAAATAGTAAATATTCACATTATCACGTCTGCACGAGAGATGCGAGACTGACCTTGACACTGACTACAAGATGGACATGACACATACAGTAGATGAAAGAAACTGTGGCCAGTTATATAGAAGAAGAATGCACTCGATATAAAGGGTAAATAAAGGTGCTGATATATGTACTGTGGCAAGATCGCGGGTATAAAACTTGCAGAACATAAATCATTAGGAACCGAACACGACCCCTTGTCGGTAAAATAGCTCACACTTAGCTACTAGTCTTTTATGTATTTTACCTAGACCACCGACGTTAAATAAAATTTCTTGTATCTTGTATCCCTCTCTCATTTTTTGGGATTTACCCACAGGCAAGTGCCTTGCAAACTTCATCTTTCCCAAACCGAAAATGAACTTGTCCCAGGAGTCATGCAAGTGGATTTGTAAATCCCTCATGTCTTATCCATCATGTCACATCATGTTCATTGCAAAATTTTGTCTACTCAGTAACATCTGAAGATTCATGGATTGAAAACAAATTTGGTCCGAGGCTTTTTATTAAAATGATCTAGGTCAAATTTGATTTTCATTTTTTCCTCTGTTATGGCCCCTGTTTGACTTAGTATTTTTATTATCTGAGTTGCCCAACTGATATAATGTGAAATTGTTATTGAACTGTTTCAGATAAAGCTGAGGACCATAGTCTGTATGACCTTCTATTACAAGCCATAAATGAGGAACTCTTGAAAATCAGTAGTCATCACTTTGGAAAGAATCTTAATGTGAGTATCATTATCTCAGGAGTGCAGAGACATATCAATTTAATTTTTTCTCTTGTGGAGTTGGGGGGTGGGGCAGAGTCACATAGGCAAAATTAAGTAGGCACATATACATTTTCGGGAAACTGATAGATTGTTGTAATTAATCATTGCACACATTTTTTGACATCTGGGAGCAGCAAAAATTTTAGTAGCTATGAAAAGTAGGTTTATAATATGTATCTTTACCTGCAGGTCTATGAAAATGAAAGGTTGTTCTTTTGTTCTTATTGTTGCCTTTTTTTCTGGATCTTGGAACTTGATTATTCAATAAGGCATCGAAAATATCATATATCTATATATAGCTCTACCGTGAAAGTCTCAAACTATTGGTAGCCAAATTCAGAGAGATTCCTTCAAGATTAACCTTTTAACATGGTAATAGATATCAGCTCTCACAGTGCAATAATATATCTATACCATCAAAGCTCGAAGTTATGATATCCTGAATCAGAGATGCTCCTTCAAGACAGTTGACATTGTAATAGATATCAGCCCTCACAGTGCAATTCCTTGGCACAAATGAGTTTGTGTTCAAAAGTACCTCTCAAGGATGGCCAGCCCTTGAACGCAACCAGCAGCCAGCATATTAGTGAAAAAAATGTTAAATTACCCCTCATGATCGGCCACATTTTTTCCAGCAGGCTGCTAAAGAACCAACTTGTTTATGGTCTTTGATCCCATTACATTCATCAAATTTTTTTATTTTTTTTTTGCTATTTAATTTATTTCACTTTATTTTAGTTTTTGGTTCCACTTAAAGAGTACTCAACTTTTGTGATTTGATGCATTATCAGGACACAGCTTTATTGGAAGATCCCTCAGGATAAGACCCCCTTATTTATAACACAGGTCAATTGTATGGTTCCCATGAACAGTGTTATAAAGAGGGAACACTACAACACCCAATTCCCAGTCCTTGAGCCTATTAGTAGGAGGTAGTGGGGGGAAATGGCTATACACCCAGTTACCAAACCTTTTAGTGGGAGGCAGTGTGGGACAGTGGTTATACACCCAGTTCCTAGTCCTCAAACCTTTTAGTGGGAGGTGGTGGGAAACATTGTCTATACACCCAGTTCCCAGTCCTCAAAGCCTTTTGGGGTGGCAGTGGCTATGTTAGTGCCAACTTCATGTTTAGATTGTTGTCCGAACGTATTCCAATGAATAAAGGGGAATTAATAATTGTGTGATTGCTCTCCTTCTGTGCATTCGATGGATATTTGTGTGTTTGCATGTGTATGTGTGTTCATTTGCATAAAGTATTGTTACATAACCCAGCCAGTTCTAGATTGCTTTAGGCATGTGATTTTGTTCCACAGGCTGTTATTAGGTACATTGTACTAAAATATCATGTTCTACTTGAACACAGTTGGGTTTTTGGTTGTTTAGATCACTAATTCATTTTTACCTAGACATCAGTGCTGACGTTTGAGTTCACAGCACATGTATTTCTTGATTGAATTGAAGTTAGTGCATACTTTTGGAATGATCGAAATGGGGTGCATTGCATCATTTTTGTCAAGGCCATGTGAGTGGGAAAGCGTGACACAGCAGTTATTTTGATGGCAGTGTCAGCAACATCTGTGTTGTTGTAAACAGTTATGATTTGGTTAAAGTTCTCAGGCAATGCTTTGATCATGGGCTTGACATGCAGACCTTGTGGGGTGTTGGTAAAATCTACCTTAATCAATAGTCTCGCACTGGGTAGTTGGTCATGGACTTGACATACAGGACCTGTGGGATGTCAGTAAAAGCTACCTTAATCAGTAGTCTCACACTGGGTAGTTGGTCATGGGCTTGACATACAGGCCCTGTGGGATGTCAGTAAAAGCTACCTTGATCAGTAGTCTCACACTGGGTAGTTGGTCATGGACTTGACATACAGGCCCTCTGGGATGTCAGTAAAAGCTACCTTAATCAGTAGTCTCACACTGGGTAGTTGGTCATAGGCTTGACATACAGGCCCTGAGGGATGTCAGTAAAAGCTACCTTAATCAGTAGTCTCACACTGGGTTGTTGATTGTGGAATTGACATGCAGACCAAGTGGGGTGTTGGTAAATTCTACCTTAATCAGTAGTCTCACACTGGGTAGTTGATCATGGACTTGACATACAGACCCACCAACCCATATGATTTCACTGTAAGTCTTATTGAAATAACCATTAAATTATGAACTTACAGAATAATAGCAAAAAGTATGAAAATACAATCATTGCAGTCAAGTCCAGATATTGGCTTGTCCATGGAATTGATCAGGAAACCAGACAAACTTTACATGAGTACCTCATATGCTTTATGCAAATGCCTGAATGATCAATCTGTTGCTCATAAAATTTTCTAGAAATGTCATCCAACAAACAAAAACATGTTGAAGGCAAAAGGGAGTAGATGGCATATGGGAGTTTTAGACATTGCCCTTTTAGCCCACATTTACTTAATTTGAGGCTTTCGCACACATTAACCCTTTTAGGCCCAATTTTCACTTAATGAAGCCTGTAATATGCCTCTTATTAAGCACCAGGAATTGGGGGCCGAACTTTTTTCCCTGAGCTCACAGCCATCAGGTAGCCACCAGCTGCATGGGGTTTTGGACATGGCTCTCAGGTCATGTTTACCCTCCACAAGAGGGTTGGCTGTGCCCCCTCAGTGGCCAACCTTGCAACCATTCAAACGTGGCCCAGAGGTAGGCACATGATGGTTGCACTCTATTAGAGAAAGGCAGACGCTTAGGGAAGAGAATTTTAGATGAAGGTGCATTTCCAGGACAGGGTGTGGTCTATTAGAGAAAGGCAAGTGCCCGGGAATTTTAGAATTAATTTTATTTCTGGGAAAATTTGTGAAATAAAAATACACAGCACCATGAACCCGGTTTGCAAAGATGGTTGATTTCACAGAGCTGTTGGCAGGATTAGCTGATTAGCTTTTGGGGCAAGCCAAGGCCATGCAGTAGGCCCAGCAAGAAAGGAGGGAGGAGGTGGTTGTTGCTGAAGAGCAGCCCCTGAAATGTTGGAAAATGCGCAATCTGTGTGTGAGGCCGTGCACAAGATCTCTGTAGAAAGTAGAATTGTGCCATGCACTGAGTCTTTGTATGCAGCCAAAAACATGAAGGACCTTCTTCAGGAGCTACTGGAGGGTGTCCATGCTGACTCAGAGTGCAGGGAAAAGGCTATCAGGCTCCTCAGTATGATGCTGCACAAAATGGCTCCACCCAACATTCAGGAGCCAGCCAGTCAAGATGTTCTAACAGGCAAGGCGGCAGGGCTAGCATGCTTGCCTGAGCTTGTGCCAACAAAGGACAAGGGCCTGGTGAAGGATTACAGGGCTGATGTTCTGCTTGGCCAGGTTCATGAAGCCGATGCAGAAGTGTTTTTGAGAGCCATGGATCCAAAGATATTGGAGGTGCTAACCCGCAAACTGGAAATCCTCAACAGCATCAAGTTCTTGCTGCAGCTGACAGGCATGTTTGAAAGGGGTGTGCCAACTGCAGCTGGAGGTGACACAGAGACAGGTGCCTACATTAAATCCGGATCTTTGATTCTAATGCAGGCTGGGTGAGGCAACCCATTGCAAAACTGCAGGAATCAATCAAGATGTTTACACAGGAGGGAGGTTTGTGGGCTGTGCATTGGAGATGGGTGTTTCCCAATACAGGCCACTATGAGGTGGAAGCTACATAACAACCCCCAGATACAGGCGAGCTTGTTTTTGATTGAGTTTCCAGTAAGGGACTATGATGGGATTGAGTTTCCAGTAAGGGACTATGATGGGATTGAGTTTCCAGTAAGGGACTATGATGGGATTCAGTTTCCAGTAAGGGACTATGCAAAGTTTGAGGCCCACAATCCAAAAATTTTGATCAATGAGTATGAAAGCGACCATGCGGAAAGGACGTGCAAAGTGGACCTTATCGAGATCCCCACCCCAGGCCAAGCCACAGGAGAGGAAAAGAGGTACTACGTTTGAATAAAAAAATTTGACAGGCTCGCATACCGCCATAACAAGCACAGGGGATGGAAATGTGTTCCAGAGGAGCATGCATCTGTTTGCCACCAAGACAGTTATGTAAAGCACGCTGAATATTGCAAAGGCGTTGGTGAAGCGCCATAGATGACAGAGCTCCCCCAAGAAGGCAAAAAACATCCAGGAGTTCAACAGGCTGTTTAGCCAGCTGAAGGTGCCATGCCCATTGAGTGCCCCATCTGCAACTCAGCCATGAGCAGTATATTCAGGAACTCCGAGCAGCAGCCCTGCAGTTTATCCTACATCATCATTAGGAGCAATGAAGTTGTGCTCCACTGGTGCTTTATAGCAATGCTGTGGCAAGGTTTATCTAGTTCAAGGATGAGTGCTTCAGAATGCCAATTTTGTAGTTTGTCAGCCTGCACCCAAAAATGTAAGCAGCAATCCAGGATGGCGGAAATGACTGGCAAAGAGGTTATAAAGGTAAAGGGCGTAGCCCGCCGCATCATGAAGAAAGTTTTGAGGCATCACATGTTCAAGGATTCCCAGTTCAGCCAAAAGGAATACTAGCATGAGATGACCATGCTCTGAAACAAAGGGCACAAACTAGCTGTTTACATGGTAAACATAAAGTCTCTTACCATTGGACACCAAAAACAGATTGCCCCAGATGGCATAACTATGCTGGCATATGGGTACCATAGGATTTACATTGCCTAGGTCCTAGGAATAACGCACAGCACTGGCAGGCATATTTGCAACAGCGCCTGCTTTTAGCCACTCCAAAGCAACTTTTAGCGTTACTCTAGCAGCATCCAACATTGAGCGCACTGCCCCCACACCTTTCCATGCTGGCTGAAGTAGATATCTGCCATATGGCAGGACAAACACTGGTCCATATGTGTGCCTATAAAATAAGGTGCACTATCACGAGTAATTGTATACTTCAAAGCCAACTATGGCTGGCTCCCCAACAATGAACAGCAAATCATATTATTGCACTTCTGGGGAAGGCACTTTGAAGTCAGAAAGCTGGTGTGCTCCCTAGATGGGACCTGTCATCTTTTCTGCTGGTCACGAAGTAATACTCGTGGGCGGCCTCATCTACATCTTGGAATGTTTTTTCAGCATGGCCTTCTGCATGAAGGTGCTTGTTAAGGTAATCAAAGTGCTCGGTGCATTTTTGACAAACTAGCACCCAGGCAGTTGGTGAACAGGTTTATTACGCTGAGGTCCATGCTGACTGGAAGCTGAAAAAAACAGGAGGCTCTGTCCTTATGAGGAGTTTGCTGTAGCTCTCGACTAACAAAAACTTGTGCACCTTGTCTTTTGGGTGGGATCACATTGTTTTCGCACAGGACATCCTCTAATGTATCTTTGTCCTTGTACAGCGCAGCAAAGGTTTGTTCATGGAAGTCCATGACCACTACATTGTTGCTCTGCATGATGATCTACACGCTTATGTTGGCATGGCGGCTGATAAAGGCCATCCTTGTGAGAGCAGTCTCACTCTGGTGTGCCTGCCTGAGCTCTGCCATGAAGGTGCAGTTGTCTAGAAGGAACAGCGTGTTTTAGCTGCTAAACAACTTCAAAAGTGTGATGAGCACCTTGTCGAAACCATACCCTGTTGAGTCCACCAAAAGCACTCTTTTGTCTTTCCTGCCCCAGGCCCACTGCCGGTCGTAGGTGGCATTGATGGTGATCATCAGGCAACTAATCACTATGTTGTCAAAAATGCCATGGATCTCAGTTTCAGTGAGCTCACAGGTGTAAAAACTTTTGCTGCAGCCATGCAGGCTAATGATGATGGCACAGTGGGGCTACAGGGTTTAAAAAATTTGCTGCATGCTTACGTGCCTAAAACATTTCAGAGATGAAGTGGCCATTGAATATATTTAACTGTGCATCCATTAGCTGGAAAATATGTGCATTCAAGATGCACTGGCTTAGGTCATTTTCTCTTTTTGCAGCGTTATCCCCTTGCTTTTTCAATCCTCTGGCCAGAGCTGTGAAGCATCAGATCGTCCATTGTCCTCATGTTGAAAACAAGGGCATACATGGTTTAGTAAAACTTCACAACATAGATGTTCATTAACTCTGTGTCCTTGATGTTCTCCCTCACCATTACCTTAATGGCCTCCTTCCACTGCTGGTATTGAATATATCTGGTTAGGCATGCCCTTAACCATGACCAACACCTTGTTGATCAAAGGGTTGTAGCAGAGCTCCGGGTCCTGCCCATGGGCTGTTAAGGTTTATGTCCCACATGGTGTCACTTTTGTTTAGCACAATCCGCATGTACTGGATGGCCACCTTTCCCATGTACTGGTTTCTAATCGACCTGGCCGTCTCTGGATGGTTTACAACATAAAATTCGAAGTATATGACACTAGTGATGTAGGTGGCTGTAGTATTGGTGCTTTTAAGCGCATGGATATGGTTGTTAAATGTCAGCTTGAAGGTAAGCCGATCTGACAGGCCTGTCTGGTAAACTGGCATGTGGTCTGTCAGGAGCTAAAAGTCAAGAGGAATGTAAAAACAGTTTCCAAAGGTGACTGACAGTTTTGTACAGCTGAGTCGCTGCTTGTGCATTGCTTGCTCCCATATGCAGTCTGGCTGTATTGTCATTTTGGATCCCCTGGTAGACCGCACCCCAAACATCAGCATCATCTGTGGTTGCTAGTTCGTTCCATTTGAGCTTGACAGTGATTTTTTTCACAATGACCCCCCCTCCCATGTTATTATCAATTGAGCAGTTTGTGTCTGCAGTGCCCATTCCCAATGTCAAGGTCTGTGTAAAAGCCAGCCTGGTGGTGCCGGGCACGATGTCGTCATTTTCGCCAAGATTGGGAGACCTAACAACAGCAGCTGATTTTGATTTATAAGGCTGGGGTAATTGGTAACCATGAGCATTGTCCACACAACCTTTATGCCAAGCAAGCACCTGAGAGAGCTGTACGCGTTGAGCTTGTGGACGAACTGTGACATGATGCCTTTCCAACCACGTAAAAAAAAATTTTAATTAACCCTGGCATGATGGCTGAAGGTGACTTTGACCAACACAACAATGTTGAATTAACTCATTTTAACCAACAGGACTGATGGCAAAGAAGAAACTTCAAACAACATAGTGCCTATAACTGACTTGGACAAGCCTAATCCAAGAACTGATTCAAGAACTGAAGAAATCGAAAGATGGCTCGAAATAATTTCAGACACTCACTTGTGTCATGGAATGAAACACTGAACAAATGCATCAGTTACTCTTTTAGTTTTAACAACCTGGATGTATGGCAACTGATGCATGCTGATTGTGATATACGAGACAGTGATTGCTAGCAATAAGGAGATTTTAGTTGTAGCCCGTGTGTCTTCCCACATCTAGTCAGACCACATAGTCGAGCTAGCTTTTTGTATAGCCAAGGAGGCCCTGGAATTTCCTAAGCAGCTCTGGCTCATTTTCAGCCCAGGTAGTTGTGTCCTTGATATTTGCATTGAATTGCTAGCAGACAGAAAAGGCATTCGGCTTCTGCAGTATTGAGGCTATCATCTGGGTTTGCAAGCCAAGGATCACCCAAGGACACTTTAATTCAGCCTTTCTATTCTGGCATTGGTAAAGCCCTGCGAGGTGTTCACGATAAAGGATGCCCAGCCTTCTCTCCTCCATTCTCTGTATAGTGGTCAACCATCAGCTCATACCTGACCATCATTTCGGGCCAAAAGCCCACCATTTCCGGGTATGCCCTTCCATGGGCGGGGTAATAGTAGTATTTAATTCCTAGGCTGTTATTTTGCAGCATTATGTTGCACCAGTTCATCCTGCTGCTAGCACCCTATCTCAGTTGGCATGAGGCTCTACATTTTGCTAAAAAGTCCTTATCTGGTAAAAAGCCATGGGCCAGCTCAGGCAGCTTGCCCATTATGTGGTTGTTTACGGCTCATGATGCAGCCTGTCATCATGCACTGTATGGCAAAGTTTAGCTGGTTTTGCCAAAACCCCATCATGGCGCCAGAGTTCCAGTACTCGGCTTCCTCTTTGTCCATGTTTGGCAGAGAATACGTTTAAAAACCTTCCATTTGCAAAGCAGGCATCGACCTTCACATACATGTCAAGGTTCACCAGTGTGCATTTTAACACAGTGCCGGTGGGGCTTTTGTCCTTTGTCATGCTTCCTGCCAAATACTTTGCGTTGTTATTATAGCGTAGTACCACTCGTTCCAACAGGATTTCGGCAGACGAAGTTAGCAATGATTGTTAAACTGACCAATCCTCTTGCTGGGCCTGTTCAACTGGAACAGGTTATACTTACCTGTGAAAATTCTTGCATGGCCCTGCGTGAGTTTATTTACAAACCAGGATGGTTCAACATTTCTGCCAAGCTTGGAAATAATTAGCTTGCCATCTCTGGCATCATGAAAAGAATACCTGATGGTTGATATAGTATAGAAGCCCTCAACAGTTTATGCCGTCAGTAACCATATCATTCAAAGTGGAAAACAGACGGATTACATTGGCATCCAATGACTTCATCTTATCTGACGGTCTTGGGGAACTTCGCTGTGATTCCCATATTCTTGGTTCCCCCCCCTCCCCCAAACTTATTAATATTCCATGACTGTTTTATCAACCTTGACCAAATCAATGCACATGAAACTTTTCTTGATGGCAAATGCAGCACTCTGCTGTACACTGTAATAGTAGACCCAGAGATGTATGACAATTTGAAAACAATCACCAGCAAACAACACTGGTGCAGGCTGCAGGAAGGTGGTCTTCATGAGCTCACGGTCTGTATTTTGGATGAAGAAAATCAGCCAGTTAATATACTGGACTGTACCATTGTCCTCAAAAACAAACAATGAGCCTGAGAGAACCAAGTCATGTAGCAAGTACTAGCACACTTGCAGAAAATGCAGGGTATGCCATGATGGGTAACCTATCCATGCATGGCCATATGGTCACTGGCCAAGGTACGACAGCGGCTGGCACGCATGCTGCCTCAAAGTCTTGTGTCTATGATGCCATGAGCGCCGATGCAGCTGCCTGCATCAACAAGAGCAGGGACACTATGACCAGAAACTGATTTTTACACAGTTAACGGCCAGATCTTGGACATAGGGCTAAGATTGCTTCCGATTTCTGGCAGCATTACACTTTGTCTCTGCATAATAAACCTTTTGTACAACTCTATCAACGCGCTGGGAAATTATGCCCCACTTACCATCTGCGTAGCAGAAGGCCTCGATGTTGAGTATCAATCTGTTGTAAGTTCCCCAGGGTAGAGACTTGACGACCCTTTTGATTGTCAGCCTGACTCTTGCATCTCTAACAGATCCTCTCAGCATGTCGAATCAGCACATACAGTACATGGCCAACCAGGACGCCACCACAAACTCGTACATTGATGTGCATTTTGTAAAATCTAGTCGGGGCCTTATTCCATATTTTGGTGTGTGGAATCCTTGTCATAACTTTCATGCATCAGCTAGCAGCATTTATGGGGCAGGCATCAGGGAGGCTTTTAATGCCTTTCAGGAGGATGTTGATGCCAAATACACCATGTGGATGCCTGCAGCCAGCCAGCAAGCAAACTCATGGCTACGCATCCAATGCCCTGTTCCAGTGCGTGTGTGGAGACTCGAAGTTATGGGAAGACCATGGAATAACAATACATAGGGGTTTACTTCTTGTAGACTTGAGGTGAGCAATGATGGCACCATATGAACACCACTACTTTCCAGCATTATTGGCCTTAAGAAGTTTGACCTACCTCTAGCTGCATATAGCACCAGCTACAACACAGTTCACCTGTTTTTCCTTACTTTCATCCAGGCTGTTAGATTTTCATGCATCCAGCTTTATCCACTGTGTGAAATAGCTTCATAATTGCTGGCCATGAATCTTTGTGGCCCTGGGTTGAGGAGCCACATTTCACAGCCTTTGCATGCTGCGCTGGAGATCAGAGCAATATCAAGGGATGATTTTGAACAATTAACAAATAACGTTCAGTGGCTTAGGGCAAAGTTTAGCTCCTTGGCAACCAGTATAAAAATGAAGTGGATGAGGCACCAAAGGATGATCTTAAGGCTCTCTCAGATCAAACTCGCCATCTTTGGTTGTTGTTTAGAGTGTTGTCTCACACTCTAATCTGCATAAGAGAAACATCAGGGGAAGGTATAGAACGACTAAAGGATGACTCTGATCAACTTAGGGGAAAAATAAACACGTTTGATGCTAGTGTAAACTCAGCAGATGCTGAAGCAACAAAGGAAGATCTTTAAGAACTTGCAACCAACCTAGCCCAGGGTGGACAGCTACTTTGTTGGAATTCAAAACAAAAACAGTATTAGAAAATGTAAAAGATGACCAGAGAAAAAATATAAATAATGTTGTGGCCAACTTGGAAACAAATGTTCAGGGTTAGAAAAAGATCTTGAAGAGCACCTTAATACATTACACACCTTGCTGCCATGAAGAGTCAGTGCCTGACTTTTTCCGTATGTCCATTTGAGTTCACTAGTGTGGAACTTGTGAGAATTTAGCCTGTGACAGAAGAAGGTAACTTTAGTCACAAAAGCTTTGCAGGCAGTTTCCAAGAGCCTAAAGTTGAATGCTGTAAAAGAGTGGGCACTGCAAACCAGGCCATACAATCATATAAAATCAAGGAGGACATTACCATTATCACTGTTGTCTTTGATTCAAGGGTAAGCTGAGTTGGTTCGAGCAGGGCTTTAGTAACTCTAACACACAACACAAACTCTCCTGCAGACATAGGTGATTTGACTGCTGATCAAACTATTGTTTTTCTCAGGTTATTACCTGCAAAAAAGATGACAAATTAAACAAATGGGGCAATTAGTTAATGTCCTTCAGATAAAGTTCCTGGCCCTTCATATGAGCTTAAGGATTGGATTGTTTTGATACCAGTATGGACAGCAAGCCTTTAAGCCTTTTGATCTTTCATCTGAACAAAATAAGGAGCCTTGAGGAAGAACTGTGCAATAAAATCATTGTTCATTGTGAGCTGTATAAAAAGTACAAAAGGGCTGTTAACATCATAGATTGGGCCAACACTGCCCTTGTAGATGTCACTCTTGTGAGTGACACCACAGACATGGGAGTGGCTGTCACCATTGTGGGCACACCAGATGCTTTAGCTCTTGGCACTATCATCACAACATGCTCGGTTGTCATTTTGGGCAGAAAAGTTGTGGAAAAAAAAGCTTTTGTCAAAGTCTAAAAAGACATGACCATTTGTGCCTTTTGGCTAAAACATAGCTGAACATTATTGCCAGCACTGTTGCCCAGTCTTTGAAGGATTGATGTATTGATGAAATTGAGTTCAGCCGCATCTTGGATGAAATGTACAAATACTTTGCAGAAAAAGAACAAATATGTTCTCATGCTAATGGAGCATGTTCTTTGATAAAAAAATATCCACGCCTAATGGTGGCATGAACAAACCTAGCATTAATTGAACGCTACATTTCCATAAAATATCCATGTGCAATACCAGTGCAAAGAAGCCTAGCATAAATTGAACTCCGTCACCGTCATTCTTGTTGGTGGCCTGCTTACCCATGTCTTTAAGCACAAACACAGTCGCAGCAAATGCTGCAACAAGCGCTGTGTATTTAGCCACCCTTGTGGCGGCTGGCACAACTGCATCTACTGCAGTGCATCCAGTGCACATTTTGCATGTGTGGCTTACTATTGCTTGTGTGTAAATTCTGCACGGCAGATTTTTGTCTGGATGACTAGGTGCCACCAGCTGTAGTCTCCATATATCAGGGCACAGTCACCTTGAGGCGGTTCTTTCCTCTGCATATCACATCTGGGAGAGTAGTCAAACTCTTTCCCGTCTGTTTCAGAGACTGACATCCTTGCTATTTATCAGCTGATTTTTTTCTAAATAGTGGTTTAGCTCACAAATAATCTTTGCGAACCTTTTTCTGGTCTTTTTTTTCCCCATGTAAACAAGTCTCTGTATCACCTGTTGCTTGCATCTAATACAATTTTGTTGTTTGGCAACCATACATCTGCCACACTTCCGGCATGGTGGAATTGTTCCAGGCATTTTGAAGATGCATTATGCAAATGACAGTATGTCCCCATGTAGGACTTAATGCATTTCTCCTTTTTTCCCATCAGCAACCAATTGCACTTGTTTTCACCATTCGGCATCTTATATGTATTCTACCAGCACAAATATTTCTATAATAGCCCGCACATGCCACATGCCTACCTCTTGGCCACATGTTGGATGGTTGCAAGGTTGTCCACCAAGGAGGGCACGGATGACCCTCTTTTGCTTGGTAAACGCAACCTCCAGGGCCATGTCCAAAACCTACCATGGTCAGCAATGACCTGGTGGCTGCGAGCCCAGGGGAAAAAAACATTGCAGCCCCGATTCCTAGTGTTGGGAAAAAAGTTGTTACCCTGATTCTGTGTGCGGGGAAAAAATGTTTCAGTCCCAATTCCTGGTGCAGGGGGTAAATGTTTTGTGCCCGTCTGCTTAATAATAGGTGTTTTACAGGCTTAATTAGGTGAAAATGGGCCCTAAAAGGGGGTAATGCATGTGAAAGTCTCAAATTAAGTAAATGTGGGCTTGAAGGGCAATGTCTAAAATTTCCATATGCCATCTACTAAGGGACATAAAGTTCAAACAATCACCATAGAAGGATAAAAAGGCATATTCAGATTCTTAGAAAATAAGCAGGAAAGGCAACAGTTATGTTTATTGGACATCATTTCATGTCAATTTGAGTATGTTTCATGGCGTGATTGATGATTGCCATCACCATATGAAATTTAAAAAAACAAAGATTAAGTCAAGTTCACAGATCTAGCAAGAAGTCATTGAGCTCAATGTGGTTTGGAACTGCAGTTTCTGAAACTGTACTGGATGTCATTAAGGTCTATGTTTACTTAAATTACCAACCTTTTAGTTGAACATAATGTTTGCCTTCACTGCATCAGATCACACTTCTGAAATTGTTAAAATCATGTTTTCTACGTCAACAGTATAGCAGTATATGATACTTTGTTACACTTATTGAAAATTGGTCTAAGTTACAGAAATGTATTGACTGCCTTATTGAGAAGGTCTTGTTTGGGTTGGTAGGTCTGGACATTCAGGCCCTGTGGGATATCAGTAAAAGCTACCTTAATCAGTAGTCTCCCACTGGGTTGTTGATTGTGGGCTTGACATATGCAGATCCTATGGGACATAAGTAAAGCTACCTATATCAGTAGTCTCACATTGGGTAGTTGATCGTGGGCTTGACATGCAGTTCCTGTAGTGTTTAAGTAAAGTTACCTTAATCAGTAGTCTCACACTGGACAGTTAATTGTGGGCTTAACATATGCAGGCCCTGTGGAGTGTAAGTAAAGCTAACTCAATCAGTAGTTTCATGCTGGGTAGTTGATTGTGGGTTTGACATGCAGGCCCTATGAAGTGTAAGTTACTTTAATCAATATTACACTGGGTAGTGATTTGTGGTTTGACATGCAGGCCCTGTGAAGTGTAAGTTACCTTAATCAGTATTACACTGGGTAGTGATTTTGGATTTGACATGCAGGCGCTGTGAGGTGTAAGTTACCTTAATCAGTATTACACTGGATAGTGATTTGGGGCTTGACATGCAGGCCCTGTGGGGTGTAAGTAATGCTACCTTAATCAGTAGTTTACACTGTGTAGCTGATCATTGGCTTAACTGTGTTATAATGAATAGCCTTTCAGTGTGAAGTTATTTTAAACTTGTCATATAGAGTCAAAATCTTATAGTTTCTATGTGCATAATATTTTTCTCAAAAGTTGAAACAAAAAAAAATAAACAGTTGGAAATTTGGAATATTCTGGTCCATGGTTAACTTGAATCCAACAAATTCCTAATTTCTGTAGGTAAAGATGGGCATAAAATAAAACTATAAATGACACAAAGAAATATAGTCTGCCAAATTTCTGAGATTTACTCCAAGTATCACTATTACTTTAAAATCAGTTTTGTTTGTGTTTTTTGTTTTGTTTTTTTCACACTGATTAATAAGGTGATTGCATAGGAATAATGATAAAACATGGTGTGTAGATTTAAACATTAGAAAAAGAATGGAACTCACTGGCTTCATTTTTAAGTTCATAATTCTCATATGTTCTGGATATTGTTTGAACTTATAAACCATGTATGATCATTATGTTGCCATTTACCAACCAATTAAAGTAGACCATAAGTAAAAGCATTTTCTCTTTTACCTGTAGTGAATCTTAGAAAGAGTGATCTGGGCTCATCAGTCACAAAGTCTGGCAGACCAGGTGATACCTACTCTCAGATGTTACTTTGTTTTAAAAGTTGCAAAATCTCATGTTTTCATCAATTGATTCTCATAGAATTCATCACAGTTTTTAAAACAGGACATTTATATTCTTAATGATGTCTGTTCAACAGGTCATGGTTGCAGAAGTCATAAGAGGAGGGATATTCATTACAAGTTTCATTTTGAATTTTCTCAGAACATCACATTTCTTTATTAACAGATTAAATACAAGACTATATCCTTTCAGGCATGGCTTTTGAAGAAGAAAACATTGTCTCTTGTTTTTATCAACTGAAGTGGTTGTCATCAAAATCGTTAAATTTCTGAACAGGAGACATTTAGATTCTTACTTATAACTGGTTGAGCAGGTCAAGATTGCAGAAGTCATAAAAGAGAGGTATCCATTACAAGCTGCATTTTGAATTTTCTCTGACATGACATTGCATGCTTTTATTAACAGGTTAAATGCAAATCTGTGCTCCAGGGCTCATCACCTTGTGCCCAACCCAAGTCCAGAAAAGTGTGCATAGTGGCCAGTGAGGAATCATCTTTAGAACTGGAAACTAAACGAGAGTTAGGTGACTTCTTGGAAGAAAAGGGTTTTGTTGTTTTTGACTACCAGTACTTCAGACCAGGACAACCAAAGATGCAATCTTTTTCAGAATGTATCAATTCTGTGCAATGGGCTGTGTTCTTATTTTCTCAAGACACTTTAAAAGATGATAAATTCCATATGTATATGTATAATATGGCATTAAATGAAAATGTGGAGAAGAACCAACTGCATGTGATTCCTCTGCTTATTGATGTACCATATGACATCATTCCAAAAGACTTTGCCTGGGTCACATATATCAAGAAAGAGAAAAATTACCAAAAAAGACTCCTTGAGACACTTAGATGTAAGTACCGCTTGTTAATAACTTTCTCCATGAGGGAATGCACCGGTTACTGCATGGAACTGGTGTATCTGTACATAATGAATATTTAACTGATCATATAACTCTCAAGAATATTTTGGTTTACATTTAAAGTATAATATTTGTCCTCATTTAATTTTTATAACATTTTTAAATTTAAGATTTTTTTGTGACATACAATTTTCATAATTTTCTGATTTGCAATACGATAAATCACACAATATTTAGGAGCATACAGATTTTACAAGTATATAATTTTATAATATTTGGAAGGAAAGTCACTGTAAATCATGATATTTTAGCATCATTGAATTTTAGTGAATTTTAAATTTCAGCATATTTGTGATATAAAATTTTAGCAAAATACTGGTGTACAAAATTTAGATATTTTAGTGGTTCTGGTTTTACGCTTACTGATGTGTGCTCACATGCTATGCAATGTAAATGCAAACTAGATTAAGTGTGATTGCTTTATTCCAACACAAGTTATTATCAAACTGTAAAAAAAATTAAAACACAACCAAGATGACGATTGTAGTTTTTATTGCATCAGTTCTTTTTTCTTTTTCTCTCTGCTGTATTCATTTTTTATCTATCTATCTATCTTATCTATCTATCGACCTATCTATCTGTCAAGAGATACAATAGTGATATCAGTTTTTTTTCCTTTATGCATTGAAATAGCAGTGACATGTAATCATGCCCATGTTTTTTTGCTGGAGGTATCTTGATACCCTCCAAATGTCCATCGTCTGTTATTTTTTTAATTCATTTGTCCAATGCCATATCTTCTCTGCTGGATAGAAATTGACCCAATTCTAGAGTTTTCTTGTCTGTATGGTAATCCTGTGCTCCTTGTCTGTATGGTAATCCTGTGCACTTTGAAAGGTGATAAAAGGTCATATGTACAAAAATTGCAAATTCAGTGACATTGAAATTCAAATTGTTTGTCTGCAGTTAGAACAGGAAGGCACCTAATAGTTTTAATTGATTGTGGGATATGATACCAGGTGGGTCACTTTCATGGAGAGGAGAGGTGAGCAAGTATAGGGTTTTAAATGGTTCTGTTTCAAATTAGGCAGTATCATTGAAGGTAAGGAGATTTGTGATGGCAAGCCATTGAAGTTGCTCTAAGTCTTTTTTTTTACTTTTTTATTTTTGCCTGTTAAAGGATCAGTTAGTAATGGATAATGATCTTATGTGTGTTTTTTTCATATGGAAACACTAGAGTTGTAAATATGAAAAATAATTTGCAGTCCATAAAACAAATACTTTGTGGTATATTGATGTATTTAAGATCTATATGCATGTATTAAGTTATTTTGTAAATGTTTATCAACCTATGTATCTATTAACTGATGTATATTACTTTTTGACTAAACATTTTTTAAAACAAAAGCAGAAAAAGCAGAAACTCTACATTACATGTCTGATGCATCACCTTTTTATATGGCAGCCTTAAGGTAGAGATTGTTGTGTTATGGTGTCTGGCCATCTATTTGTCCATCAGTGTCTTTTGTCACAAACACGGCTTGGTTTTAATCACTAGTGGGAAAACTCAATGGGGCTGTTGGTGGTTATGCTGACCTTGCTTCCTATAGTAACAGATTTTACCAATATCACATTTTATTTTAAAGGAAAGGAACAAATAGTCTTTAGATCATAACATTGTATCCCTGCTTGGAAAAGCAGACAATATATTTTTTGGATTGTATTTTTTTTCCTTACCCACCATTTAGAGTTATCATAAGTTTTTTCCTGGGCTAGATAAATCTATTTTTACCCTGGGGATACTGGTAGATAAGTTCTGGTGCTTTCATTTTTATGTCATTAACACGATTTTACGATGTATATATTGCATCATGCAAATCATCCCCAGACTTTTCATATTCTACAATGTTTTCACCAACAAATGATGCCTGTGCCTATTTTCCTCATGTATGTGGGCAAGATAGGGAAATCTTACCCCCAGGGAGTAAGATTTATATCAGAGACTCTGTGTCTGTCCCAGACACTATTCCATTAGGTTAGATTGCCTCCATGGAGTAAGATTTGTATCAGAGACTCTCTGTCTGTCCCTGACACTATTCCATTGGGCTAGATTGCCCTCAGGGAGTAAGATTTTTATCAGAAACTCTCTAAGTCTGTCCCTGATGCTATTCATTGGGTTAGATTGCCCTCAGGGAGTAAGATTTTTATCAGAGACTCTGTAAGTCTGTCCCTGATGCTATTCCATTGGGTTAGATTGCCCTCAGGGAGTAAGATTTTTATCAGAGACTCTCTAAGTCTGTCCCTGATGCTATTCATTGGGTTAGATTGCCCTCAGGGAGTAAGATTTTTATCAGAGACTCTGTAAGTCTGTACCTGACACTATCTCATTGGGTTGGATTTCCCTCATGGAGTTTAATTTGTATTAGAGACTCTGTAAGTCTGAACCTGACACTATCCCATTGGGTTGGATTTCCCTCGGGGAGTAAGATTTGTATTAGAGACTCTGTAAGTCTGTACCTGACACTATCTCATTGGGTTGGATTTCCCTCATGGAGTAAGATTTGTATTAGAGACTCTGTAAGTCTGTACCTGACACAATCTCATTGGGTTGGATTTCCCTCAGGGAGTAAGATTTGTATTAGAGACTCTGTAAGTCTGTACCTGACACTATCCCATTGGGTTGGTTTTCCTTCAGGGAGTAAGATTTGTATTAGAGACTCTGTAAGTCTGTACCTGACACGATCCCATTGGGTTGGATTTCCCTCAGGGAGTAAGATTTGTATTAGAGACTCTGTAAGTCTGTACCTGACACTATCCCATTGGGTTGGATTTCCCTCAGGGAGTAAGATTTGTATTAGAGACTCTGTAAGTCTGTACCTGACACTATCCCATTGGGTTGGATTTCCCTCAGGGAGTAAGATTTATATTAGAGACTCTGTAAGTCTGTACCTGACACTATCCCATTGGGTTGGATTTCCCACAGTGAGTAACATTTGTATCAGAGACTCTAAGCCTGTCCCTGACATAATCCCATTGGGTTAGATTTCCATCAGGGAGTAAGATTTGTATCAGATACTCTAACCCTGTCCCTGACACAAATTGTATCCCATTGGGTTAGATTTCTGTATCCAGCCAAAATACATACATGGGGAAAATTCTGTTAATCTGTCATACTGTATATGTGTTAGCAATTCTGTTAATCTGTCAAGCAAGTAAATGTGTTTGCCTTTCTGTTAATCTGTCATACTGTATACATGTTAGCCGTTTTGTTCATCTGTTATACTGTATACATGTTTGCCATTCTTATTATTTTTGTCCAGCATGTAACTCTTATTTCATTATACCTTAAGAGACCAAACTTGCAGTGTAAATGCATCATAAGATGAAGGTTTGTCATACACTAACATAATTGTTGCTGTGAAACTTTTCAAAGTTTATTAAAACTTGCTTAAAAAACTGACTCATGTCACAAAACATGGATACCTTGTTAGTTCTTGGTCACAAACAAATCTAGTTTCAGAATTATATATCTCAGTGGCATTCTACTCCAAATAATCCTTTATTGTATTGCATGGTGTATTAGCTTACATAATTTAAGTCTATATCCTCTGACATTAACTTTTTCTTTGCAGGTGAGAACATATCAGTGGATTGCACTGTACCTGCAATAGATGTAACAACAGGACTTGTTTGGGCCTATGTGTTGAATTATTTGGCCATATATGTCCCAGGTTTGTGCCAAGGGTGTTTTTGTATACATTTTTATGTGTTCGGTTACAGTCTAGTTTAATTCTGTTTATCTGAATATAGGGCCATTGCTGCAAAATTTCTTTTGGTATGGTCATTCCCAATTTACAGTTTGGGGGGGGGGGGGATTTTCTGTGGTAAATAATTAAAAACCCAACTATTTCAAGCTTTATACATCATTGCATGTTTTGTTTGGGGTTAATTTCAAGGTGCTCTGTGTTAAAACTGGATAATTTTATACACATTTCATTGTGTACATTTATGGTCCAAAATTGTATATGGCCATGCAAGACAGTCTTAGAGTATCACTGTAATATTGCCGTGCAAGACAGCCTTGGAGTATCACAGTTATATGGCAGTGCGAGACAGCCTTGGAATGTCAGTGTAATATGGCCATGCGAGACAGCATTGGAATATCACAGTTATATGACCATGTGAAACAGCTTTGGAGTGTCACTGTAATATGACCATGCAAGACAGCCTTGGAGTGTCACTGTAATATGGCCATGCAAGATAGCCTTGGAGTGTCGCTGTAATATGGCCATGCAAGACAGCCTTGGAGTGTCACTGTAATATGGCCATGCAAGACAGCCTTGGAGTGTCACTTTAATATGGCCATGCAAGACAGCCTTGAAGTGTCACTGTAATATGGCCATGCAAGATGGCCTTGGAGTGTCGCTGTAATATGGCCATGCAAGACAGCCTTGGAGTGTCACTGTAATATGGCCATGCAAGACAGCCTTGAAGTGTCACTGTAATATGGCCATGCAAGATAGCCTTGGAGTGTCGCTGTAATATGGCCATGCAAGACAACCTTGGGGTGTCACTGAAATATGGCCATGTGAGACAGCCTTGGGGTGTCACTGTAATACAAGGCCATGAATTGGAAAATTTATTGATACTTATGTGTGTACAATTAAATTTGGTTTATCAAATAGGTTACAGTACTCTCACTTTTATATAAGACAGGGTATGTGATGCAGCTCTTTTACAATAATTTTATACTATAGTAGAGTTCAAGGAAGTCATGAAAGTGGACCTTGTTACAGGAGAGGTGTCTTATACTAGGTACCTTACAAGCAAGACTGTGTAATAACTGACATGTTCCATACTGTGTAATGACTGACATGTTCTATACTGTGTAATAACTGACATGTTTTATACAAAATTATATTATGTACAAAACCATGTTATGACATGCTATATTTTATGCAAAGTCACATAATAGGATACAGTAGGCCAAGAAATACAATTTAGTGAAATGCAATAAGTTGTAATTTCAAACATAAATTGACCCAGTATAATTGGATCCATATAAGTGTTTTATCAGGGATGGTCTTATATTAAGGTGCTTTTTAGTGAGGGATCACTGTATATTAGTATTCAAGATCTCCAAACTTGTCAAACATTTTAATTGTCCTTATACATTACAAGTGCAATAAGCAATAATATTTTATATCCAGTATTACCTAATTAATTTCTTGTTTTATGTATGCAGACTTAAGTTTACAAGATAAGTAAGTCATAACATATATTATTTTAATGGTATGACTCATTATGATTGATCAAAAACATGCAGAAGTAATGATGTTTCAAAGACATACAGACAAAGTTTGTTGCAATTTACTTTGCATCAGTCATAAAGTTTGCGTTTGATAAGCAGAGATTTCATAGGCTGCATTTGATAAGCAGAGATTTCAAGAATGTCAGAGGCTGCATTTCATAAGCAGAAATTATAAGAATTTCAGAGGCTGTAAAAACATTGTGAGAAGTTTTAATTTTAATGCTGTAGTTTATATTATGAGCAATATTGAATAAGTTTAGAGGTTTTCATGGTCTTTTAAATTTCTATTTCAGAGTATGTTAAACTGATAGATAATGAATTTGGACAATGCACAGATAATCCAATGAAGATTTACCTGCTTATCCCAGCATCATGTGACACAAGAAAACAAATTGATCCTCCCACTGATTCAGATAAAATCAAATTCCTTGTACACCTTGCAACAAAAGCGACCCATGTGGCAGGAACCTTAAGGACATATGAGCTCAATCTCTATACTGTTAATGAGGCACCTGGAAAGGTATATTTTTTGGTGTAGATATATACAGCATGAGAGAGAACCAGTATGATGTCACCGTGCCAAGTCTGCCACTTTCTCCATCAAATACATTACCCAATCATGTTATCATTAGAATGACTCTCTGCTACCTCCCAATCCAGCTGTCCCTGAAAGTGATTAATGTCTTTCCATCTATAGAACATATTGACAAAATGAAGCAACTCTTGAAGGTTAACTCCCCTTTAATCCCACTAGGTGGCTACTGATATCCTGGATGTAACCAGATTCAACTTTTGCTTACAACTGTAAACAGTTCCTCCTGGAATCCATTTAGATATTTACTTAATTTTGACCATCAATCATTTCTTTTCAGTGGTATAGTAAGTTCAAATGTTATACTGTTATGTATATTGAATTTATAATATGTGTCCATGATTGTAAGTTGTACTTTAGTCAGATTATGGTCATTTTGTAAACAACATTTTACATAGCATTTGAGTTCAAGGCCGGTTTTGTTAGCAGCTGGACTGTTATTTCCATGTCTTGTTGTGACAAAAGTCAGGTACACAAAGTAATTTTCCATAAAAATTACTCATATTCTGATGTGAGAATTGTCAGGTACACCTGTTTATATATGGGTTTAGTGAACATGAGATCATTTGGGTTCTAAAAGTCTTGGTCTAAATATCAGTCTGTAAAGAAGTTATTTTAGTAATCAGATGTTACAGTTGTCAGTCTGTAAAGAAGTTATTTTAATAATCAGATGTTACAGTTGTCAGTCTGTAAAGAAGTTATTTGAATAATCAAATATTACAGTTGTCAGTCTGTAAAGAAGTTATTTTAGTAATCAGATGTTACAGTTGTCAGTCTGTAAAGAAGTTATTTGAATAATCAGATGTTATAGTTGTCAGTCTGTAAAGAAGTTATTTTAGTAATCAGATGTTACAGTTGTCAGTCTGTAAAGAAGTTATTTTAGTAATCAGATGTTATAGTTGTCAGTCTGTAAAGAAGTTATTTGAATAATCAAATGTTACAGTTGTCAGTCTGTAAAGAAGTTATTTTAATAATCAAATGTTACAGTTGTCAGTCTGTAAAGAAGTTATTTGAATAATCAGATGTTACAGTTGTCAGTCTGTAAAGAAGTTATTTGAATAATCAAATGTTACAGTTGTCAGTCTGTAAAGAAGTTATTTGAATAATCAAATGTTACAGTTGTCAGTCTGTAAAGAAGTTATTTGAATAATCAAATGTTACAGTTGTCAGTCTGTAAAGAAGTTATTTTAATAATCAGATGTTATAGTTGTGAAAACCAGATATAATTCTGAGAGAGGATTTGATTTTGTTGGTTTCACTTTCTTTCTGTTATACATTTTTAGGCCATAGAGTGGTAAAAATACATCGTGCATGAAACATTTTTGTGATTTCGAGTGAATTTATTTGCAATTTTGCATTTTTCATACCATTTGTTATTGTCCTTGTGATTTCAATTGGCAACAGACAAATTTCACTGGTGAAATTGCTGTGCACTGCTATATTTCAATTTATTGCACTTTTCAAGTTATCTCAGTAACACGAGTTCGCCTTTATTTTAAAAAATTTTGTGTATTTGTTGTATGCATTTGTTTGCTTTTCTCTTTCATTACAGAAATGGCTAACTTTTTTTTCTCTCTGAGGACAAGAAGTTTGGCCCTATCACAATCATGGGATACTGTTCCATGATGTTATACACATTTAGACATCATGGAAGAGATAACATTGGCAACAAGGAGGACCGTTCCAACTTGCTGTCAAATTTTGACATATCCAGACCACGCTAACTCACCTTGTTCCCAAAGTGGAACCTCTCCTGGGTCTTGATGTGGCTCAGCTCATTTAAGTTTGAGCCCCTGTCTTCCACCTCACTGAAGACTTGCTTCCTGATAGTGCTAGCTTCATCTTGCAGGGTGAGTGAGCTACATGCACTGTCCTTGGATCTGAACTACATGCAGTTTCATGCTGACGGTATAGTTGTTTTAATGACGCAACCGGTTTTTGTTATAAGAACAGGCTGCTGACACTAGGCAACTAACAAATAACTATTCGCTCTCTGTCAGTCGACCCATCGAGAGAAGCAAAGCTGCAGGACTCCGTATGTGCCCACAGGTGCTATCTGAAGTGCATGCAGAATGTCCACAGTGTTAGTAAAAGACTATTCATACCACTCAACTATAAAATCTGGGGGATATAGCAGTAATCAGTTAAGTCTGTCCAGTCATCCATAGTAATAGTAATATCAATTAAGTCTGTCCAGTCATCCATAGTAATAGTAATATCAATTAAGTCTGTCCAGTCATCCATATTAATAGTAATATCAATTAAGTCTGTCCAGTCATCCATAGTAATAGTAATATCAATTAAGTCTGTCCAGTCATCAATAGTATTAGTAATATCAATTAAGTCTGTCCAGTCATCAATAGTAATAGTAATATCAGTTAAGTCTGTCCAGTCATCCATAGTAATAGTAAAATCAATTAAGTCTCTCCAGTCATCCATAGTAATAGTAATATCAATTAAGTCCCTCCAGTCATCCATAGTAATAGTAATATCAATTAAGTCTCTCCAGTCATCCATAGTAATAGTAATATCAATTAAGTCTCTCCAGTCATCCATAGTAATAGTAATATCAATTAAGTCTGTCCAGTCATCCATAGTAATAGTAATATCAGTTAAGTCTGTCCAGTTATCCATAGTAATAGTAATATCAATTAAGTATGTCCAGTCATCCACAGTAATAGTAATATCAATTAAGTCTTCCAGTCATCCATAATTAGTAATGTCAATTAAATCTGCCCAGTCATCCATAGTAATAGTAATATCAATTAAGTCTGTCCAGTCATCTTTAGATTAAGTATTTGTAATGTGATACCTTGAATTTGTTATATTCTTTGCTCAAATCTCTTTTGTGTACAGCCATTGAGTAGAGGAAGAGCCCTTTTGATTTGGGTTCAGAAGTCAAATATTCCAAGGCACGAAAGCTGTAATTGTGATTTTGGTTTTCATACAACTTACTTGATCCATTTTTTTTTAGCTTACCTGGTCATAAGGCCAAGTAAGTTTATGATATGGCCCTGTGTCCATTTGTCAGTTGTTGTGCAATATCCATCTTCCATCTGTCAACAATTGCTATTTTCAGCTTCTAAAAAAAACCCACTGCACCCGTTCCAACCAGACTTGGCAGACATCCTTGCATGAAGGCCTTTTAAGTCTGTACAAATGATGCAGATCTGCCATCAAATATGGGGGCCATTACTAAAAATAGAAAACAAGTTCTCCTTCAAATACATTCCCTGATCACATTAATGCTAGAAAAAAAAGCTTGCTACCTCTCAAATCCAGCCCTCCCAAAAAGATGAAAATCGTCTTTTCTGTCTATATCAAATGGGTGAAGGGCAGTAACTCTTGCCCATTACCTCCCCATGCTGCTGCCAGGTTTGGATAGTTTTAAGCTTTCACTACAGTATGGGCAACATCATACTGTAGATCTTCCACAAATCCTGCATTTATCTCCATGATTTTCAACCATCCATCTTGAAATTTGTGTTTTTATTGTGTTGTAAGGAATCTACTACTGGTGGTATACATTATTTTTTTTTTATTTTGACCGATTTGTAAGTGAATTTATCACATTCGTGGACTTTGTTTATTGTAGCCTTATGCTTCAACATGGTATCACTGCTTTCGCTCACTTGGTAACAGGTGTTGTTTTTGTGATTTATTAACTTGTTTGAGATGTTCATTTATTAAGTTTTCATTGTCCTTGTCATTTCAGTTAAACATTGTCAAAATGTCCCAAATGTAAATAGTTAAGGCCAATGAGGACATGTATGACACATGCCTCCTGCACAAAAAGTACATTGTCTGCGACATGTAGTGTCTGTGTGATCTGGTCAGAGGATATTTGGTCAACCGTCTCGCACTGAGCAGTTGGACATTGAGTATCCGCCCAAAGACAGAATCAGTTGTGAACTTAGTGGGCAGTGTTGTTGGTCCCCCCCCCCCCAATCTAAAATGAGATGTACAACCACCATCAGCTACCGACACATCAACAGAATTGGAGGAGCAAGGTGTTGAAGTTTTGCTGTCCTCGCAGTCTTCTATGCCATAGTTAGAGCTACAGATGTGTCACCTGGTGCAGGAGGTGACAACACAGTTACTAAATTCGGGGCAGTTTCTGCATGTCTGTCTCACACCACAGAAGATAATTTTGACCATATGGGGGAGTGTCCCCCCATTTTTATTTAGCCCAGTCCAGGCTAATGGGATTTTTACTGGATAATAATGATTCATTCTATCATACTGTAATACCATACGATGCCATCTCAGCTGCTGTCCAGCCATCTAGTCATCTGTGCCTCATGCCCAGTGACCGTAGATTGGTTATGTTGGCAATCTGTACCACACACAGGTATATGGGGCCATTGAATGTGGACACTTGTGGGGATCTTACTGATTGATCCATCTGTTTCACCATGCCTGCAGCATGGCCAGTACCGGAGCTGTCTATACCACTGTCCGCAAAGTCGACACTGATACTGACCATTCTACCGGCAAGCCAGCCAGCCATACCGGTACAACAAATTCACCATATGCATCTAGCTAGCCATATGTTTAGGGCATATACCTATTGAGGTGGTACTGTTGACACATACAGGGATGATGGTAATACCTCTTCCATGCATCTGGGCATGTTTTATACAGACATTGAAGTAGAGCTGGACCAGGATAATGCACACAGTGAGTGTGAAGACAAACTGGAAGATCTAATGTACTCAGATCCAACAATGGAGAGAACTAAGTTCAGTTTTAAGGCTGCAGTGTTGCCCCCTACTATCACTCAGGGTTTTAACGTCAAGGCTTCGGTAGACTTAGATGAGGAGAATTCCTCCTTCCATCTTCTTCCACAGTCATCAAAAATGAAAGAAATTGTAGACTATATGTCCCACAAGATGTGTGATCAGGGCAGTTCCAAGGTTTTCTTCTCAGAAAGTGAATTACCAGTCACCTTTTCATATCACTGGTACAAACTCACTTGGATGCCTTTCATACTGAGCTTCCACCCTTAGGCAAGAATTTTGCAGCTGTAAATATGACTGCTCTTATTTTCTATAAAGTTGACAAATATTATTCACACTACATTAAAACTAGTATGCAATATCATAGCCATGTCATCGATGTTAGACTTGGCATCATTATTGATTTTCTGGCTTGCCAAAAAATCGTTTAACGATCATGTCTGTGAGTCAACGGCCCGAATTATGAAAATCATCAACAGGGCAGGACATAATTCCTTGCTGAATGCTTTGACTACCTCTGCTATCTTGGACTTGGTGCAATGAGATGCATGTCTATGTTCGACATCACTTAAGCCACATCATGCCCTGACATTGAGGATATCACCTTTTGGGTCACCATTGGCATTTGGATGCAAAATTGAGGAAGTGAGAAGACAGGCAGCTCAAGAATTGCCCCTCCAATTTGCCATTCAGCCTCCACAGTCATATAAGCCCCATCAGTCTCAACTGCAAAGGAGATATGATCGGAGACAAAGAGATAAGGGATTATTTACTAACCAATCACAGAATCAGTCTTGATTCCAATCAAATGTCAAGAGGCAACAACCCACTCAGTTCAGGAGGCAGCCTTATCGAGGGGGCAAGAAACAGGATTTCTCATTCCACAAGCCTCCTAACTTCTGCCATTGACTCACCACTACGACCACCTGCAGACAGCCTACTGGTGGGTGATAGACTTCTGCATTTCAACTATCATTGGATCGCTCTATTTCCGCAGAACAAATGGGCGATCCAAGTCATTTAAGAGGGGCTTTAGATTTCATTTATCGAACACCCTCCTTTTTTTGGCCTCATCACTTGTGATTTACATACCATCGGATTCATAGGACAAAATTATGCAACAGGACATCTGGTCATTAATTGACAAGCAGGTGGTGGAGATTGTTCAAAAACTGCAATCTCCGGGGTTCTATTCCAGGCTTTTCCTTGTGCAAAAGGCCAATGGCAAGTTCAGGCTGATCATCGACCTAAGCCGCCTCAACCAATACATAGTTCCACTCTGCAGGGGGGGGGGCCTGGATGGAAGAGTGGTCTAAGGCACTCTCCTTTACAGATCACTGAAATCTCACCTCAGTCCACATGGGTTCAAGTCTCGGCTCAGCCAGCGTTGGTATGTGAGAAAGCTTGTCAGTAGCTTCCCATGAATTGGTGGATCTTGGGTTTTCCCGGGTTCTTCCTCTACCGAATATACTGGCTGCCATGTATAGTCTACCATGTGCTGAAAAATGTCGCTAAACCCACAAAACAGAAACACAAATGGTTCCACTGGGCCATCTTTTCATGCGCCCTTTACAGATGTCCTTGCTGGCTCAATGGCACCCCTTTTCTGGTCCACTTGATCAAAAGGTCAGGATTATATACAAGGTAGTATAATTCCTGCATTAGTAGCATGACCATGGTTGGCTCACGATGGAAGTTTCTCTGGAAAAGTCCAACTGGAAGTTACAGTAGGTACAGATGCCAGTTGCCAGGCCTCGATATTGCTAGCGGGAAGTTGGGGGTGGAGGAGATGCCTTATCACATCAGCCTTCTAGAAATGAAGGCTATAATCAATGCCTTTCATTTCTAGAAGGACCACCTCTGCAGGAAAGTAGTCCTAATCATGTCAGACAACTCAATGGTGGTGACCTAACTCCTCAAATGGGGAGAACCAAATCACCTGACCTGTGTGTTCTGTTTTGGTAGTTTATGTGTTGGTGCTCCCAAGTCAATATAAATGTACAAATCAGACACATTACTGGCAGACTCAGTGTTCTGGCCGACGCAATGTCCAGAAAGGTTCAGATCATTCATACTGAATGGTCCATCCATCAATCAGTCTTTCATTGGGTTTGCGTGCTTTTGGGGTCATCCGATGATTGATCTGTTTGTGTTAAGGTGGAATTGCAAACTGCCCATCTTTGTGTCTCACATTCCAGACCCAGAAGCTTGGGCCATGGACACACTTTCAGTCAGTTGGGTGTGGTAGTGGGCCTTTGCCTACCTACCCATGGTCTTATTATTGAAAATATTACAGAAGCTGAGGGGTCAGAACTGCAAACTGATTTGATCGCCCCTCTCAGATGTGACAAGGCCTTGGTCAATGATCTTGATTTGGCAATAGATCTGCCCAGGAGAATTCCGGCCAAGTTGATTCTTCTCAACAACCGTGGTCACATGTATTCCATCCCTGTTCAGACCAAATCCTCCTTCATGCCTGGCTCATGTCAGGGGAACCTTGCAAAGGAAACAAATCATACCATCAGTTGTGGAGAGAATCTCCCAAGCAAGAAGTCCGTCCACTTTGAAGGCTATTCAAGGACTGGTACAAAGTCAACAACTCTGTACCTTTGAGTGCCCCAATCCCACAATTGGCTGACTTTTTTCTCTGGCTGTATGAGGAGAAAAAGATGGCCCCCGATAATCATCAAAGGCTACCGCTCCATGATATCTGACACATTCAGGCATCATGGCAGAGGGGATATTAGTCGTGATAAAGATCTATCAGATCTACGAGCCAATTTTGACTTGAATAGACCAAAATCCCTTACCCTGTTTCCGAAATGGAAACTCTCATGGGTTTGGACATGGCTCTATTCAGATAAATTTGAGCCTTTAGCCAGAGCCTCACTGAAGCTGCTATTATACAAAAATGTTTCCTGATAGCTTTACCATTGACATGCAGGGTGAGCGAGTTATGTGCCCTTTCAATGGACCCTAACTATCTCCAGTTCAGATCAGATGGATCTGCAGTTCTAATGATGCAAGTAGGCTTTGTAGCCAAGAATAGACTGCCATCAGCGGGCAATCAGAGAGTCATCATACACTCCCTCTCTTTCATAGATATGTCGAGAAAAGCGACCATGCAAAATCCTGTCTGCACCCTCGAGCATTACTTGAAATGCACAGAGAAAAGTCATGGAACAAGAAGACGACTTTCTCCCAGTGAATATCGAGAAGGAGGGTATCACCCCTCAAGCTTTCTCATCATGGCTGAACTGGGTTATATGCTCAGCATACTCTGAGTTGCCTCATGAAGATTTGATCTCATGAAATTAGAGCGATCTCTGAGAACCACGCTTTCTAACATAACATTTCAATGCGAGACATAATAGAAGCTGTTGGCTGGTATGTACAGTCAACCTTTTCGAGTTTTTATTGGCAGAATTTAGCTTCGCAGAGACAAGATTTGAATCTGGTGGGTCCAGTGGCTGCTGTGCTCAGTTTTTCTCAATTTGCTTGTGAAAAGTTAGTCAGGAAGAAGACTTCGGTAATCCTCTTCTTAGCTGGGTATAGTTGTCAAAGATCACACGACTGTCAGCTGTGCTGCTTTCAAGTTAGGAGAGTGGGTTATCTTTCATACATGCAATCCAGCCTTTCTTCCCTTAAAAGTTATCTGGGGTATAGGTAGGATACTCAGCTTTTCCCCCCTCCTAATACTTACTCTCCTAATGTTAATGTGATTGGGGAATGTACTTGAAGGAGAAAGCAAATTTGTTACTAAATTATGTGTCTACGAGAATACTTGCCTGAACACATTACTTTAAAACCCTCCTAACCTCCCCACCATGTAAGCATCCTCATTGATCTATTTCTCAGCTTAAAACTAGCAACACCTGGCGGTTGCAAAGGGAGGTTATGGATAAGAGTTACTGCCCTTCATCAATATGATACAGACGGAAAAGACGATTTTTGCCTTTTTGGAGGGCTGGATTTGGGAGATAGGAAGCTTATTTTCCTAATGTTAATGTGATCTGGTAAATATTCTTGGAGAAACATAATTTTCGTAAAAATTTGCTTTCTCAAAAACTGCGTAAACCATTTCATATGGGATACAATTCCAGTCGTACTTTATCTTTTCATTCAGGATACAATTCTGGTCATATCTTCACTACATTCCATCTACAATTTAGTGGAAGTGTGTTTTTAACTGTGTAATACATTATTATTTTATGTGTACTATTTAGAAAAGAAGGAAATAAAGGTGGAAGGTACACAAATGATATATCATGCAGTGACAGCATGAGTTAAAAAAACAAAAAACCCATTGTTAAAGTTAGATTTAAAACCTGAGTTTTAATGTGCAGAGATCAAAATGGCAGACAGTACTGAAGTAGCAGAAAATTTGTATTTTAGGCAGTGGGGATCATGATCTCAACTACATCAAAATGAACTGAGTGGAGATAACTAGTTAGTTGGTTTTTTACTCGGATATTAACAATGATGAAGACTTTGATGGTTTTCAAGCTAACTGAACATTTGAGAACTTAACTGCTCATAAATTTCACCTGTATACCAAAGTTGGAAGGACAGTGATTCAACACCCAGATGAAGCTTTACCTTGTCATTGTTTTCATCTGATATGGGATCAACATTTAGTTACAGAAACAAACCTTTACACAGAACAGGAGCACCTACCCTCTGCACCAAAATGGATGCCAATTAATATTCCAATAAATGAAGGCATTTATAGGTTTAACGATTTTGTATGGGTGTTCTATGTCTCATCCATGAATAATTATTGGGGACAAAAAAGAGGATGTTCAAGACTAATTTCAATAGCATTATGTCCAATGATCATTTCAATAACATTATGTCCCATGACTAATTTCAATAGCATTATGTCCCATGATCATTTCAAAAGCATTGTGTCCCATGATCATTTCAATAGCATTATGTCCCATGACTAATTTCAATAGCATTATGTCCCATGACTAATTTCAATAGCATTCCCATGATCATTTCAATCAGATATGGAACTTCTTATCTTTACACATTTTTTAATTATAAATAATGTGAAGTCGCTCATATTTTTTTAAACAATTAAATTTTTTTAAATATAAATAGGCGTGCATAATATTATGAAATTTTACTGCATTCCTGGAAATGAACCAAAAATAACCAACTAAACTCCAGTATTTTTGCATTGAAATTTATTATGGAATGAAATTACTGAAACAAAATAAACAGCTTTGTTGACTTTCCAGTAAGAATCTGCTCCACTTGCTCTCCAATTCTCATGCAAGTAAATTTATTAAAATTTTAGTAACCTTTGACCTTCATGATGGAGTTTTATTATTTGTAACCATCTTAAATGGCATCAAATTCCCCTAATTTCATACACTTACATATAGGAGGTAGAAATGAAGATTTTAGATAGAAAAATTGCATTGCAAGTTAGTTTTTAAAAAAATGTAAATTATGTTTGCTATTTTACTTAACTTTACTTTGTACTGAATTTTTTACATCTGAAAATTTTCAGTGAAAAAATATGTCACTTTGTAGAAAATTTCATGCTTTTAAAAGTGGTATATAACTTTCAAACATTATTTGAAAAACGGGTCCTGTAAAGCCAGAATGACCAGCATAACTGCATTCTCTCAAACTGATGCATGACTGAGTGAAAAAATGTTCAGTTCTACACAACTGCCTGTCTGATTGGGCTTCATTATGAAATGGGTTAACAGAATTTTATCAAATTTGACAGAAAACATCCTGGTATAAAGGCCCATCAAATTTATATCAATGATACTGATCCAATATCAAATATGTCTGACATTACATTAAAAAAATTTTCACAGAACTGCTTAGCAGACTTTGACCAGATTTGATACAAAGCATACTGGCATGAAGGCCTTACAATTTATACAAATTAAGCTGATTCGCTATCAAACATGGCTGCCATTAATGTCAATCTGAGGGATCAAAAAGGTCATAGATCAAGGTATATCTCTGACAGCTGCAGTCAGTTGGGGCATCAGCCACTCCACATAAATTGGAATGAGTTTTATAATCCATTTACAGGATACACCTGTTGCTGCTCAAATGGTAACACCTATAGGCTGCCTGTGGGAGATGGCTAAACATGGACCACTGTCAGGACTTAAGCCTGAAACACTGCATGATGAAGCATGGAAATTCTACAAATTAACAACAAGGATCCTTGAAGAAAGTGTCAGAGCTGTGGAGATGAAACTTGCTGAGAGAGTTGAGCTTTTATATTATGATGGTCAGTACAGTTTGAAAATCACAATTACAGGAAAAAGAATAATTTAGTGGTATAGATGAAACTATCTTTGTAATAGTTCTGCAAGGGAAATTTAGGTCATATATGTTCAGTATTCTTTAATTCAGATTCTCTGTTTTCAAGTCCTTTGGTAGAATTTTGCTTTTAATTAGGCTTCTTTGATGCTGTATTTTGCACAGAATAACATGGCATTTACCAATTTAAAAGAAATTTAAAATCTCCTCATGAGTAATGAACACTACTTTTCTTTGAAATCCTACTAAGAGGCCACAATTAGTTTCAAGTAAACATCTGACATGCACAAGATTTAACCAGTGTTAGTGTACACCGTCACTGGCTAAGTTATCCTATGTAAAATAATCCTTGTTAGTGTACACCATCTCTGGCTAAGTTATCCTATGTAAAATAGTCATTGTTAGTATACACCATCTCTGGCTAGGTCATCCTGTGTAATATGGTAGTATACACCATATGTGGCTCAGTCATCCTGTGTAATATGGTAGTATACACCATATGTGGCTCAGTCATCCTGTGTAATATGGTAGTATACACCATATGTGGCTCAGTCATCCTGTGTAATATGGTAGTATACACCATATGTGGCTCAGTCATCCTGTATAATATGGTAGTATACACCATATGTGGCTCAGTCATCCTGTGTAATATGGTAGTATACACCATATGTGGCTCAGTCATCCTGTGTAATATGGTAGTATACACCATATGTGGCTATGTCATCCTGTGTAATATGGTAGTGTACACCATCTCTGGCTAAGTTATCCATTGTAATATAGTCCTTGTTAGTGTACACCATCTCTGGCTAAGTCATCCTGTGTAATATGGTCCTTGTTAGTGTACACCATCTCTGGCTAAGTCATCCTGTGTAATATGGCCCTAATTTCACCAACATGGGTCTTAAAGTTAAGTCTGACTTAAGACTTTTGACTGATCAATTATCACTCAGACTTCAATTTAAGTCAATCAGATTGCAAAGTGGAATTCCATAATCCAAGGTTGTTGCCACCAAATTTCAGTTGGTGTGGTCTCTCCCATCCTACAATTGTGAAGGGGGGGGGTCGATTTTCCCTTTTACACCATAGACAACGAATTATTTTAACCTCGCTGCAGGCATTATCAGACAGTCAGTGTATGTAACTTTGCTACAATTATTCCTTGTTTGTTTACTCGGGCAATTACACCATGTTTATGAAGTATCTTTCGTAATTGTTCAATACTGGATAAAATACCTTGAAAGGTTTAGCACTGCATTTTCCTATCCAAATGTTCTCATGGGGAATTTAAGTGATGTAAGCTTGTTAAATTCAGTTGGCATTATTACCAAGTTGTCATCCACAATTTTATCCCATGCAATCTTGTCATGGTTCATGTTCATGGCGAAGGTATTGATACTTACTGATGAGATCTTTTGGTGGATAATTCTTTACTAATTTGAATGTATACATATATGGTACAAAATCTGGCCATACCAGACTGCAACAACCTTGTACTCAAGTTTTAATGGTAAAATTTAGACCTGGTGCTCTAATCATGGTCATTCTGAGTAATACCTCATGTGTTCAGGAGCTACAGTGGTTCACATTTTGAGAGTCCACCCCTTTTATAAGGCCACCTCACCCAACACCAAAATAGTAGATTTTAACTAATTTATCCTCATGAGTGGTCACATTTTCATTGTAGAAGGCCTTACAACTGAATTTTACTCATTCAGTGGTCCCCCTCATATGAGGCTGTCCCAGCCTCATATGAGGGGGACCACTGAATGAGTAAAATTAAAGTTAGTGAACCCAACTATGAAAGCTAATTTCTTTTTCTGCCAGTCACCTTGTTTCTCTTACAGAATTTGGCATACATAAAGCATATTTTAAAGTAAACTTGCCCAGATAATGACAAAATGGAAAAGGGGCATAATCATTGGCTCCATATCAGGGGCCCAAAGGAGGTGTGAAAAGATAAAATTGATAAAGACCATTCTGCACCATCTCAGGGACCAAAGGTGGTGTCAAAAGATAAATTCATAAAGACCACTCATGACTATTGCCACAAGGTAAGCACCTCTGCTATCTGGCAATTCAATATAAAATTTGGTATGTTATTCCTATGCCAACCAGCTCGGTGGACATATGTATGTACAGATTCTAACAAAAAAGTTTCCCTCACTTGATCCCTTTACTTAGTTGTGATGATTTGATAAGATCAGTTTAATATTTGTCTTGATTATAGTCCCCCCTGTGGATTCGGGGTTGTATAATAGTTCCAATCCATCCTCACTGTATGTTGTAAGAGGCGACTAAGTGGAGGCAACCTCTTTGCCATGGGTTGCATTCCATGTCATTGGAGGAGAGGATACTGGTAGTTGAGTAAAAGAGAGGCTGAAGGTTGTCGCTGTTATGCAACACACTACTTTGGCTGCAACTTCAGCTAGACAGATGGTCAGAAGGGCATGGTCTGATTAATCAGCTAGCCATACCAGGCTTCAGGGGCAATGTTAAAGATATTCATTTTGACTGATTAACATACAGTTAAAATGTCACCTTTGTGACTAATCAAGATAACGTTCTTCTTCACAAAGATATGACCTCTGAGGGCGGTAGCAAGGGTCAATTGAGTTAAGTTTGTTCTTTGATTGAGTATATCACACTATGTAGCCCTTACATGAGAAATGCATGCTATTGGCATAAATCTCTGTCCCCTTGTTGGGCTCCAAGGCGGATGGAAATTTTTTAGTATGCCACTATGGGAAAAGCAAACAGCAACCAATGGGATGAGACGTGGTCTCAAAAGGACCAGGAATAATTCATCCAGTGGGATGAGACATGGTCTCAAAAGGACCAGGAATAATTCAACCAGTGGGATGAGACGTGGTCTCAAAAGGACCAGGAATAATTCAACCATTGGGATGAGACATGGTCTCAAAAGGACCAGGAATAATTCAACCAGTGGGATGAGACGTGTTCTCAAAAGGACCATGAATAATTCAACCAGTGACTTGGATGACTCATCTGAATCAGGTGAATTGGTTAAAATTTCTCATCATTGAATCCAATGATGAGAACCAAAAACTAACCAAGCTGTCACCTTTTGCGATAGCCAAAGTGCTTTAAGGCTTGGCAGGAGAGCCAAGAAGTGTAAAAATACTTAGTTTAGGCTAACTACTTGTAGAGTGAAGCTGCAAAGCTCACTTTGATCATCTACTTCATTCAAAGATACTTAGTAAGGTATTTCCACACAAATCTCTCAACATTACAAAAGGTGTTGTTTGAACTAGAGATTTGGATGGCCGCAGTGAGGATGAGATGCTCAGAAATCTCAGCTCTTAGAATGTCTCACAAATAAACAAATCAACATTCACCATTATGGCAAGTTGATTTCCACAAATACTTACATAATGACGTTCAGCTGTGCCACATTGTCTACATCAATCAAAGCTGTGTTTTTGAACATCCCAGTTGACCCTTTTTTTCCTAATTCTTTGCAGTGTTTCAACTGCCAGAAATATGGCCACCACAAAGATGGCTGAAAGAGGAAACCAATCTGTCTCAGATGCGGGCAGGAAGGTCACAATGCATTGTCTTGCCCAAAGAAAATCTCTTAAGCAAATTGTCATGCAGAACATTTCTCTGTCAAACACATTACCCAATAACATGAGGAAATTACTCTCCTCTACCTTCAAATCCAGCCCTCTCTAAAAGATGAAAAAAAATGGCTTTCCTTCTATATATCATTTAGACTAAGGGAAGAAACTATTACAGATTAACTCCCATTGTTCCCACTAGGTGGCCACCCATATCTCGAATGTAACCAGTTTCAACTTTAGCTTGCTTCCAAAGAATCCATTGCAATTTATTTTTAATTTTGACATCCAGCATTTATTTTCAGTGGTATAGTAAGTCAAAAGGTTGATGTATCTGGTGTATACAACATTTCCATTTTTCCTGGTGAATTATTCGTATTTATGAATTTTTTACCAGTCTTTTATTGTCCATGTGATGTCAGTTAGTAACATTTAAGTTTTCACTGGTGTAATTGTATTGTGCAGTTAAATTTCAGTTTATTATGCACTTCCTAGGTCATCTTTGTAGCAACCACAAGATGGGTCTGACCTGTACAAAATGTTCTTCCTCACACCCATGTAGCATGTGTGCAATATGGGCAGAAGACATTTGGTCAAATGTCTTGAAAAGGCAATGGAAAGGCAACAAAAAAAGGGCATGCTCTAAATATTGCAAACATGAAGTATTATTCATTCATCCGAATTCAGTATTCTTGATCAGTTTTATGGGGGACATCAAGATGCCTCTCCCCCCCCCCCACCACCACCAAGATACCTAAAACAGAGCTTGTGGTGACAATCACTTCAGATCCAGTTGAAGCCATGCCAAACAATTCCACTCAAGCTTTATTGGAATTGCATATGATATGCATACTACAACATGCTCTGTCATCTTTAATGTCAACAAGCGAGTTGGACATTTTTAACCCAATTCGGCAGCCGCATAAAGTCTTATCCCTGTCCTTGCAAGGACTTAGGGACAATGAAGCCCACTGAGCATAAAGTCCTATCCCTGCCCTTGCATGGACTTAGGAACAGCCCACTGGGCATAAAGTCCTATCCCTGCCCTTGCATGGACTTAGGAACAGCCCACTGGGCATAAAGTCCTATCATTGCCCTTGCATGGACTTAAGAACAATGAAGCCGGGCATGCAGGATTACCATCTGACTTTGCCGGTCAGAGCGATTCCCAAGTTATATATAATTCACCATACACTATCCTGGCTGCTGACTAACTGAACCAGCTATCTGGACAATCAATGTACGGTTTTGGTAGTCATGAATCGGTCTTTTCAGACTGGCGAACAGCACATTACTTGACTGTTCCTACAGCAACAGTGTCCTATGCCCAGACTGGCCTGACTGACCATATACATATACCAATATGTGGCAAACTGACATCACAATTAGAGCCATCCAGCCCAGCCAGCTGACTGCGCCAGATCAGCATTCACTAGCCGGGCCAAGCTCCATGACTTGGCTGGTCCTACTAGCATATCCGACAGGTACACTCTTTTTTATGAATGGTGACAATTCAGCGTCATAATTGCCATTCGGAATGCTATACCCCATGGACGCAGAGCATACAGGAGGAGGACAATCCCCCAGTCAGTAAGGGTGACATCGACTTGCCTGAACATTCCAATCCAACCATGGAAAGGTCAATTTAGTTTTAAGGCAGCAATCAAAGATATATACACTGGAATACACTCCTCGTCCGGCAGCCAGTACTGGTACATGGTCAAGGCCTCATTAGACATTGATAATGATGACAAACATCCATCCTTCAAAATTTCACCACAATAGTCAAAGATTGTAGAAATAATCAGGCAAGCCTGGTAATTCGAGGGCCTTCTTTTTGGTGAGTCAGTTCCCAATAACTTTATCACCACACTGGTGCAAAGCACATATCGATGTTTATCATTCGGATGTTCCTAGCCTAGACAAGGATATTACTGCCATCAACATGTCTACTCCACTCTGTTATAAAGTGGACAGACAAGTATTTAATGCCACATCTAAGTTGGTTAGGAATGTTCCTCCGCTCCAGCAGTGGCAATGTACCTGGATGATATACTGCAAAACATTTGGTAGGTTCGGTTTTGGTTTATGATATGAACAACCTTCTCTACCTCATTCGCAGTTTATGGTGGATAGTCAATGTGGAGAAGTCAGATCTTGTGGTCTCTCTATCCGTCCATCTTCCATCAAGTCTGCGCCGTATGGAGCTGAACATGCTATTCCTATTCATGTTCAAGGTGGAACAACAAACTGCCAAGTTTCATCTCTCCATTCCTGGGCCCTGAGGTATGGGCTGTCGACACCCTTTCAGTCAGCTGTGTGGGAATATGTGCATATGCCTTTCCTCCGGCAGTTCTAATATTGAAACTAATCCAGAAAATGAGGGGCAGGGCTTGCAAAATAGTTCTGATTTACCTCTCAAATGGGACATATCCTGGATCAATGATCTGCTTGATTTGGCGACAGACGCACCCAGGAAAATTGCAGCAACACCCATACTGCTCAAGCAGCTGAGGTCGCCATTATTCCATCCATGTCCAGATCAACACCTCCTTCACGCCTGGCTCTTGTCAGAGATGCCCTGCATGAAAAGGAGTTTGGTTCAATTGTGGAGAGGATCACACATCTAGACAGCCCTCCACTTTGAAGGCATATGAGTAAAAGAGGTGGATTTTCAATGACTGTTGTCACATTATCGACGTTACACCACTCTCAATCTCCATCTCCAAACTGGCTAACTTCTTTATTTTCCTCCTTGAAGACAAAAAGCCAGATCACAGATCACAATCAGACAAATTTACATACATGTGATTCTACTGGCCAAAAATACTGTTTTAAAGGCCATCTACTACTCATACCATTTTATACTTGAAATCTACCACTTTTGAAAATTAAAAGAATTTTTTTAAAAGTTTGAATAAAAAAATACCCAAACATGGTACTTTTATGTGTTCTAGCAACAAATTGGAGAAACCAGTCATAACCAGTCTACTGGGGACCTGAAATGTTTTACCATTGCAACGACCAGTTCGATGATGCATGGCTGAGTAATCGGATTAAGATTGTTAAAGAACAGCTAACATGTGTGCACAGCAAGCTGTTAATTGATTACCATATTGTTGTAATTTGGAGAGTTTAAGGCCAAATGTGGGAAAATTCAGTGCCCTTTGGTGGAGGGGAGATAAAATCGAGGAACCAAACAACAACAAAAAGTTGAGTAAGCATTTTGATTTTTTGTAATCACCATCACATAGAAGCAATGATTCTTCTATAACAAACATACTTAATTTAATGGCCTTGTTTGAGACTGGATCAAAAGTGGATAAAGTGACACTTGCAGAGACTTTGTTTGCGAATTTTGTGGCAGAGCACAATTTACCATTCCTCATAGCAGATCATTTTACTAAACTGGTTAAAGTAATGTTTCCAGACTCTGGAATTACACAACAAATTTTCATGCCAGCTACAAAGACAACACACATTGTCGCTCATGCTTTAGGCCCACACTGGGACAGAAAAGTTGAAAATATGTGTAGGGGTTAAAAGTTCGTTGTCATGATTGATGTATGAAATAATCGAAGGAATGATAAAATGATGAATGTTCTAGTCCATGTTTATGATCAAACAGTTCAGCATATTTCTACCAGATTCCTTGGTATTCCAGCATGCAAAATTGGCACAAGCAAAAAGATCTTCAGATTCCTGAACCAGAATTTTATGTAATCTTTTGAAATTTTCATATTATTTTTATATTTTGTATTTAGGGAAAATTTGGAGTATAACTATTGAGAGCCTATTAAGTGTGAAGCTTAATAATCACAATGTCATAAGTGGTCACCAGACAGTGTTCTTGCAAAGGATAGTAAAAATGCTTGTGGATTTTATAAAAAAAAACATTGCAGTGAACCAAGATATACACAACTGTTCCTTTTCATTTAATTGACAATATACTGACTCGTATTATTTAATTATTATTGTAACATTTTCCATCAGAATCTGAATCTGATTCATGTTCAAAACTTGCTGTTTTATTATAGTATGAAGAGAATACATATTATGGCACAAAATGCACTTAAAACACATATATTTATGCCGATAAAAATATACTGGACATGTTTAGAAGCCAATCTACTGATCAAAATTTGCAAATCTACTGGTTTAAAATCTGGGGTCAGTCACATGTATGCATATAGGCATCATGGAAGAGACAACAAGGACTTTTCTAACTTGTTGTCCTGAGTGAATTTCAACATATTCAGGCCATGCCCGCTTACCATGTTCCCAAAATGAAACTTTTCCTGGGTCGTGATGTAGCACAACTCATCAAAGTTCGAGCCCCAGTCTTCCACCTCACTCAAGCAGTTACCATACAAAACTTGCTTCCTGATAGCACTAGCTTCAGCTTGCATGGTGAGTGAGCTGCATGCGCTGTCTATGGATCTGAACTAAATGCAGTTCTGTTCTAATGACACAACCTGATTTCATTTCTAGAAACAGGTTACTGTCAATAGGCAACCAACAAATAACTATCTGCTCTTTCTCCTTGATCGATCCATCAAGAGTGGTGAACCAGCAGAACCTGGTATGCACTCTTAGATGCTACCTGAAGCAAACAGAGAATTTCCATGGTGGCCATCAAAGACTCTTCCTACTGGTTTTATGGTAGGAAAACAAAACATAACCCCACAAGCTCTGGCCTCATGGCTAAAGGAGGTAATTCGATTGGCATACTCAGAACAGATTTTGGCTCATGAAATATGAGTGATTTCCACGAACCTGGCCTTCAAACGAAGTCTCTCAATTTGAGACATAATGGAGTCAGTTGGCTGGCATGCCCAGTCTACTTCCTCCAGCTTCTATTTGGGCCACTGGTAGCTGCTCAGACAGTTACCCCACCCTGACAGCACAACCTCAGCCCCAGGTGTGACCTTGCAACTTTTGCCAGATTTGCCCAGAAACTATTGAATGTAAGGCAAAATAGCCAGTTGTTGGATCCCACAGGGATTGCCTGCGTATGTGTATAAAACACATAATCTTCAGTTGTGCCACCCTCACGTTAGGAGTTCATCCTTTCAGTAGAGCAAGCATCATGCTCCTACAGAGTGATGTATGTAGAGGTTGGATGATCAAGCATTTTATACTCCTCTTACCTATTCTCCTAATGTTAATGGGATTGGGTAAGGTGTTTCATGGGGAAAAGACAATTTTTTGTAAATTATGTTTCTCCAAAAATACTTACCCGATCTCATTACTATCAATCCCTCCCACCCTTCCCCACAAATGTGAGCAATCTGTTATAGGTTTTACTCGAGCTTAATTTGGTTGCATCAGGATACAAGTGGCCACCTATTGGGAACAAGGGTAGCTAATCTGTAAGAGTTACTTCCCTTTGTGTATATCTTATATAGATGGCAAGATAATTTTTGACCTTCAGAGAAGTAGCAGAATAATAATATTAATGTGATTGAGGAGGCATTTTCAGTGAAACAAAATGTACTAAAAGGTTTCCTTTCTCATACTCTAATGACTGTCCCAAGTGGACACTAGAGAAGTAGATCCAACGCGAGACCAGGAAAAATTTGTGGAAGCCTCTGCAAACAGCAAATCCAACACCAGTACAGCTAGAATGGAGAAGAAACCTTCAACAAATACTGTCTGTACCCTAACAGACATTACATGGCCACAAGGTCAAACCAAATTCACAGTCTTCATGCCACCAAAACCCATCCTAGTAGCTACACACACCGAGAGCGAAGTACGTAAGTCAAATAATCATTGTGACATTGTAGCAATTAAGACTTATAATGCTACAACTGAAATACCGCCAAAACCCAGCACATGAAAAGTGCAGCAAATTTCAGGCCTCAGTGGATGTAGAATCAGTGTGCCACAAAAGATTCACAACTCTCCTACTGAGAAACCAGTTCAATTGGGTCCACCAAAAGACCAGCAGTACACTGGTGCCAGTGTTAATGCATGCTCTAAACCAAACAAGGAGAGGATTACAGAATCTACTAGACTTCCAAAGGATCTGACAATCCTATAAAGCTCTTTAATAAGTTTGGGAATCTAGAGAGTATTGGCACTGGAGAGCCCTTGATATTGCACTAGGAAAATCTCCCAGAAGTCCTGTACTTCCACCACTTTCAGAAATATGTCTGACACCAAAATACAATGGAATTGCTGAGGTTTAAAGGCAAATATTTATGAGATTAGTCTTCTACTTGAAGAACATGATCCAATTGCTGTTTTTCTTCAGGAAACCTTTTTAAAAGAAAACGATAAAGTTAATCTTAAACCTTCACCACATACAGCAGCTTGTCAAAAAATACTGATAAGGATGCTGGAGGAGTGTCCATTATCATAAATAATAAAACTCCACACAGCCAAATTAATCTCAATACTACTTTACAGGCTGTAGCCATTTGTGTGTCATTACACAAAGCTCTTTCACTTTGTTCAGTATAGCTCCCTCCAAGTACTCCAATCAATCCATCTCATATTGACCATTTTACTGAACAGTTGCTGGTGCCTTCTATTTTGTTTTTCGTCTTTAATGGCCACCATACACTTTGGGGCTGTAAAGATAGCAATGCCAGAGGGAAGAAGATAGAGGACTTTAGATCTGACTATCTGTAAATCTATCTCTTTTACTTGACTTCTCTTGGGAAGTTGGTGACAACCTATGTGGTAAGGACCACTTTCCAGTATATTTAAGAAGTAAGATTCCCAAACCTCCAGGGCTCAGGCAGAGATGGAAATTGAACAAAGCAGATTGGGAAACATTTCAATCCCTCTGCAAGTCAAATTGGACAGCTGATCGTTTGGACAGCATTGTGGATCCAATACAATAGTTTTCAAAAATACTCTAGGATGTTGCTCGGAATACAATACCAAAAACTTTGGCGATTCCTAAACATGTCAATTAACCTTGGTTTGAAGATGCATGCAAAGATGCCAGCAGGGAATGGAAAAAGGTCCTTAAACATTTCAATGCCAATTGGACAACTAAAAAACTGAATAAATACTGGATATACCAAGCGAAAGCTTGTCATACTATTAAAGAGAGCAAGAAGAAAACAGAGAGATCCTACAACTCTAGGATGAACTCTCCCTCTGTTAAATCAGTATGGAATATGGTATGAAAAATCAGTGGCAAAAATAAAACAGCTGTATGAAGCATCAGAAATCTCAAATACATTGGCCTAAACATTAATTGAAGAACCCCTCACAGGAGAATTATTCTGAAAACTTCTGCCATGTCAAAATCTTGAAAGAATAGGATCCTTTAAATTTCATATCTGCTAAAGCTAAAAATTACAATAAGCCTTTCACTGTCAGAGAATAACAAGACTCTCTTGATTGAGTCCATGACACTTCTGCAGAACTGGATGAAATCCACTATCAACTTCTGAAACACTTACCTGACAGCTCTAAATATACTGCTAAACATTTTGAACAACATTTTGGGAAGCTGGTGACTTCCCCCAGTCTTGGCGAGAAGCAGCGGTGATACCAGTACTAAAACCTGGAAAGGACCATACTGACCCTTCCAACTATTGTCCCATATCATCAGCAAGCTCTTTTTTTGCAAAACTATGAAACTGATGATAAATGATAGACTACCCTGATATCTTGAATCCAACAAACTATCAGAGACATTCAGTGTGGATTCAGATGCCAGAGATGCACTGTATACCATTTTGTGGATTCAGATGCCAGAGATGCACTATAGACCATTTTGTGGATTCAGATTCCAGAGATGCACTATAGACCATTTTGTGGATTCAGATTCCAGAAATGCATAATAGGCTATTTTGTCAGACTGGAAGCATTTATTAGAGAAGTTTTTATAAAAAAACCTTGTACGTTTAAAAACCAAACTTCATTCCACCTTTTAGAATGAGAATTTGTCCTCACTTAGAAAGATCAAAAACCAGTGTTGGAAATATTACAGAATTCTGTATTCCCAAATCACCATCATGGTTACCAAAATCTCCCGAAATAATATTTGACCGTTGCAAATTAAAAAAGTCATCAACAAATCCTCTACTTTTTCGGAGTAAAGTCAATGAAATCAGAGCCCCCAATCATAGCCATATGTCCATGTACACAGATGATTTGAATGATGGAGACAAAGTTGGAGCTGCCATTGCAACACCCCATGGCACCATCTCAAGCTGGTTACTGAACAAAGCCTCAGTTTTTACTGCAGACATTAAATGTCTTTCTCAGAGCTTTGAACTACATTGAAACCTCTCGTCATCTTTTTGGATTCCATTTCCACATTGAAAGCCCTGCAGAATTTTAAATCTGACAATCTGTTCATATCCCAGATATTACTGAAACATGATGTTGTCATACCATCTGGGAAAAGTGTACTGTACTGTTGGCTGTGTGGTCACATTGGTATAAAGGGTAATGAAAGGGCAGATAAAGTAGCCACAGCTGCCCTGCAGTCACCCATCTCCAAATGGAAGATTCCATATACTGACTTCAAATATTGTATAAATCAGCATGTTCATCATACTTGGCAATATGTGGAATTAAAACAAACAAACTCAATAATATCAAATGCACTATTGGAGAGTGGCATCCCTCATATAGAACAAATGAGAGAGATGAGGTGATATTGTGTTGATTGCATATCAGACACACATACCTGACTTGTGCATACCTTCAGAAGGGTAAACCCCAACCAAAATGCATACCATGCCGTGTCCACTGAAAGTGGAGCAAATTATTGTTGAGTGTGTCAATTTTCACCCTGTGAGACAGAAGCATTTTGATGTGAACTGCTTGAAGAAACTGTATGAATAAGTACCACCTGAGAAAATCTTGGACTTTTTAAGGGAATGCGGTTTATACAACATGTGTTACCTTTATCAGTTTTTTTACATACATTTTATAGAATTTTAATATTTTTACATTTTATATTTTATTTTATTGTACTTAATGTTTTCATTTATTTGGAAGGGTTTATCTTCCTAAATTTGTATCCAATTCATTTTGATCTTTTTCAAACTTTATCTTTAGTTGTCACTATGTAGCCACTTCTATGCTGAGGTTCTGTTAAACACTTCTTCATATATACATACTTGATTACAGTAATCAATATTTAAATAAAAGGCTATCATAAAAAGATAAAACAATATTTTGGGATTTTATCCTGTCCGATATAGAAGAGTATTTTGAACCCACCCCACACCCATCAGAATAATGATTCTATTTAATGCATTCTCCATAGGTATTGTTGGGACACACAGGGTTTGCTGGTGGTGCAACATAAAATGAGCTCTACTCAATAGAAAATGGCTGTTTAATCATATAATAGGGCTCATATTAAATCTATGAAATGAGTTGAATAATTTCTTCATTTTGTGAATGTTGGTAAGCAAAGTATTAAAATTGATCAGTAAATTTATTAAATTTAATATAAACTGAACACTAATTGCAATGTAAAATTTAATTTATTGTGTAACAAAATGGAGTTTTTTAAATAATTTGGTATTTGGTTAGTGATATTATTTGAGTAACCGTTGGACATATCAAATATTGTGCTTAAACACTGTACATATGTGTAATATAAAAAAATATGATGCGGGTCCTTAGAATGTCATATCATGGCAGTCATGTGATCAAAGATATTTTCTATTACAGATGAGAGGTGCTCACCTGCAGATGCAATTATTGGTGCTTTGACTCATTAGAACTAGGATCAGTAAAATCAGACTTCAGCAGTGGTGTGGAACCATCTTGATGCAACCAGTTGACCTTTGCACTACATTGTGATATTAAAGAATTTCTCAGTAATTAGACTGACAGGCCAACCTAATCAATGATGTATAAAGTAGGGGGTGAGCTTTATGTTCCATTAAACATCAATCAGTCACAATCAATTTTTACAAATAATTGTCAGTGTCATCACAATTTCCTTTGTAAGGTTTAAAAACTGTAAGAAATTGTGAAATGACATAAGAGCAGTTTGTAATATATTAAGAAATTGTGTAAATCACTGACAGTTCATGTTACTCAGCTAGTTATGTGAATCACTGACAACTGGTGCGACTCAGCTGACCCTGTGCATCTCACTGTAAAATTAAGCTCATTAAAATTTGTTAATTATAAACAGATATTTGTTTTACACCAGACCCATGGAATATAAATATTCAGATGTTTATAATTAAGTTACTGTACTTGGCAGCTGGTAGAATCTATCAGTAAAGAATGTCTTGGGATTTGTAATGACACCGTTCACTAGGAATAAATCCATGTATTTGTAATGAGACAGTTCACTAGACATAAATCCATGTATTTGTAATGACACAGTTAACTAGGGACAAATCCATGTATTTGTAATGACACAGTTAAATAGGAATAAATCCATGTATTTGTAATGACACAGTTAAATAGGAATAAATCCATGTATTTGTAGCGACACCGTTCACTAGGAATAAATCCATATATATGTAATGACTCTGTTCACTAGGAATAAAGCCATGTATTTGTAGTGACACAGTTCACTAGGAATAAATCCATGTATTTGTAGTGACTCCGTTCAGTAGGAATAAAGCCATGTATTTGTAGTGACACAGTTCACTAGGAATAAAGCTATGTATTTAGAAAAACAAAGAATTATACACAGTGAGTACTCATAACTTGGCATAGTAACTACTGGAATGAATATTTGAAATCATGGTGTAGATCTTTGGTTTTTGAATTCTGTCAGCATGTAATGCAAAGTTTTGTTTCTTGCTTACATTCAGATTGATACATTAATCTTATTAAAATCAAGATCTGCTTATAAATAGATCTGATGGCAGCCAGTATGAGTTTATGTTCCGTTGACCTTTTGATTCACCAATTAAATTGCAGTTCTCATATTTATGAAGGTGGACAATGTCATTTTGAGCTTATCATTACTAATGATAACTCCCTTGAACCCAAAATGCACCAGTATATATGATAGGCTTGTTATAGTGGAAAGGGGATTATAAAGGTCATCATTAACATTTATCAGTGCATGTCAGATCTTTTATTTCAGAGAGATAAATTTTAATATGACGATTCACTCATTGGTCCCTGACTATACAGTGAAACCCTGCTAAAACATGCTTCGTTATAACACAAATTTGGATATAACATGATCGTGGCATGGCTCCCGAAATTTCATAACTTTTTTCATACATGAAAAGTATGAAAAATAATGTGTAAAAAATTAATTATCATTTTGGGGTATAGACTGTGTATGAATTCAGATATGACTCCCAAAATTTTACAATAGTTTCACAAATTTCTTGGAGTACTGCAAAGTTTTGTGCCAAAAAACACAAGAGTTTGATTTAATAATTTGGCAAGATGTATTGTATTCTTGAAGAAAAAAGTGTCTTATGATTGCATCATTCTTTATATGAATAAAGATGTTAAACGTTTCTTGTTGTGAATATTCATTTCAAATGTGTCAGTAGTCAGCACTGCATTTCGATCTTAGCTTATTTTTGAAAGATGTCAGTTCATTAAAAAGTTGACAAGTGTTAATGTTATTATTATTGAATCATGAACAACAAAGCAAGTCTTCTTCGTGTTTTTCTTCAATGCTTTCTGTGTACAATTGTTGCTCAAAAGAAAGAAGATTCTCATCCGAATTTATAAATCAATTAATTTAAGTAATTGCTAATCATCAAAGTCAATCTCACTGCTAAAGGTTGTTCAAATTATGGGGCAATAATTTATAAAAAACATTTTTTTTTTAAATTTGTAAAAAAAAACAAAAAAAACCCAAAGCTGCCAACACACACGTGGCTTGCGGCGTTATCAGACAATCGTCACACAATAAACTGACCAGTGAATAATATCATGCAATCCCTATACAAATTATTCTTGCTGTGGTCATTCAAACAAATAGGTGTCACAAGTGTTACTTAGTGGGTATTTACAACAGATAACGGCATACAGAAACGTAAAGCTTTTACTCTTAAAGAGAAGCTTGATGTCCTGGGCAGGATTAAGTCTGGAGTTAAACAAATGCAATTAGCTTAAAGACTTAGGTGTTCACAAGTCAAGCAAATAATGTGTTGGGATGAAAAAGTTTCTTACCCGAATTTATAAATCAATTAATTTACCTACCTTTTAAAGGGAAAACAATAGACTATCAATGCCTGCTCAGTCAACCCTCATACACACCCGCTGAAACAAGTTTATAGCCCGAATTGTCAGGAGCAGTATTGGTCATTGCCACACACATGTAACCCCACCCCTTTCCTCTTAACCCTTTTATTTTCTAGCTTCAGATCATTCACATATACACGGAAAACTGTCCTTCCAGTGTTAGCACAGATTGGAACAGAACCATTTAAGTTGTAGGGCAATTGGCTAATATAATAAAACATTCTACTCTCCGCTTTTGCTCTGCAGTGAAGCAAAGTCATAGTTATACACAAAAGTTTTAATGAATATTGGGTTTGTTTTATTTATTTTTTCCTCTGCCTGTTAGAGAATGACTTGACTGTTTTTATGGAACTCACTGTGTACCCATACAATCGAATGGTTTACTCCCAAACTGGCTTCAGGCAGTTTACATGTATACACACACCTTAAGAATTCTCATCGCAAGTACATTACGAGGTCAATACAGTACATTTGGCCTCCTGTATGAATTTTCAGCTCAAGTACAAGTACTTTTCAAGCCTAAATAAGGGTTTCTTTTTAGAAACACCTAATGTCTGAATCATGCACTTTATTGTCGGTCAGAAATCAGACCCTTTGGACATGTCCAGCAAATATGAATGTTGCGGTGTATTAGCAGGAAATTAAATATTATAATTCGAAATGATCTATCAAACATTTTTTAAAACATAAATTATGCTTCTTTGTGCACATTTTGGATGGAATTACTATTATGGATACAACCAGATTCGACTGGTGAGTATACAGACTCTTGACTATTTACTTTTAAGTTGACGATTTCGTATTAATAAAAATAAATTTTAAAAATGTAATGACTGTTTTAAGTAGTTCTTGTTTAATATGGAACAAGTTTATAACTGTGTCAATGAGCCCCCGGGGGCTCACATTGAATTCAGACACGTAATGATCTATGACAAAATGACTAAATATTATACTTCTGTGTGCATATTTTCGATGGAATCATTATGGATTCACTCTTACGCATGTCACGAGATTGGTTGGTGAGTACATGTACTGATACTTGAACTATTCATGTTATACGTTAGACATGTATATATACATGAAACAATGCATGGTTCTCTGAATAAAAATATTATATGTGCAATCTCTGTTTTCATTACATGTGTATTTCTCGTTTAATATGCATTGATTTAAGATGGTAACTGTGCCAATGAAGCACATAGTTTTACGCCCACTATCATAACGACCCCCGCACCCTTTTTTGGGTGCATGCATCATTTTCTTCAGCTAAATGACTTGGTTGGTTATAGCACGGTTTGGTACATAGCATGATGTCGTTTTGTGGACCCCAAACATCGTGCTATAGCGGGGTTTCGCTGTTATTTACTTCACTGTCACAAATTCTCGTGTGAAACAACCCCACCCACATTTGCCTTCAGGTGATTCATATAATGAGATGAAACTAATTGCTTTCATTAACTTGTCATGACAACAATATCATTTAATTAATTAAGTCGTTAGGACATATGGTTGTTCATTACTATAGTGAGAGGCAATTATACAGTACATCATCAATCAGTTTGTGTGTGATTTTCGTAGCTAAATCAATTCTGTCCATTAAGATCATTTTTTAGTCACCTGGCTGTAAGGCCACATGAGCTGATGGTGTAGTTCTTCGTTCATTGTCTTCACATGGCTTTTAATTTTGTACAAATGACACTGATCTGCAATCAGATATGTCTGCCATTACTAAAACTTGAAGAACATTTAAATTACTTGTCATAAACCACTTAACAGAATTGGACCAAATTTGACAAAATCATCCTGGCATGAATGGCATCCAAGTATATACAAATTATGCTGATCTGCCATCAAATATGGCTGCCATTGCTAAAAATAGAAAAGCCTTTAAATGATTTCTTCTCAAAAACTGATCAGCATCAGCAGAATTTGACCAAATTTGACAAAATGCATCCTGGCCCAGAGGGCTTTCAGTTTTATCAAATGATACTGATCCACAACCAAATATATCTGACAGTACTAAATATATAAAAATCATTAAATGACTTCCTGTCAAAACCACCCAACAGAATTTGACAAAAAGGGATCCTGGCATTATGGCCTTTCAATTTTATACAAAGGATGCCAATCTGGCATCAAATAAGGCCACTTAAAAAAAGAAATAAAAAACTTTAAATGACTTATCATAAACTGCTCAGCAGAATTTGACCAAATTTGACAGAAAACATACTGTCAAATATGGCCACTGTTACTATAAATAGAATAGCCTTTAAATGTCTTCTTTTCAAAAACTGCTTGACAGAATTTTAATAAATTTGACACAAAGCATTTTGGTATAAAGGGTTTAAAAGTTTATACAAATGGCACCAATCTAACATCAAATATGTGTGCTGCTACTAAAAATTGAAACAATTTTTATTAACTTCTTCTAAAAGGCTATTTAACAAAATTTGACCAGTAGGTTCCTAGCGTGAAGGCCTTTCACATTGATAGAAATGATACCAATCCACCATCAAATATGGCCACTGTTAGAAAAATATTTAAGTAGCTTTATCTAAAAAAAAAAGAAAAAACTTAACAGAGTTTGACCAACGTTCACAGAAAGCACTGGCATAGAGGCATTTAAGTCGTGGATAACTGGTGATCAGTATCTAATACAGATGAATATATAAAAACTAGAGAAACCATGCAACAATTGTTTTTATAATATATGCAATCAACAGTGCTGAAAGAATTTTTGTCAGAAAGCATCCTACTGACCAAGATTTCATAGCAAACTGCTCTTGTAATTCAAATTGGCTATTAGTCAGATATCAACCATTTGAGCCATCTCACTTTGGGATCATTGTTCCTTGCACGTGGAATCAGACAATATAGATAGAGGCCATAAAATATAGCAGGTTGAAGACTGTGCCATATAGAATTTATATCATTTTGTTGTTAAATTGTTTGTATTGAGTTATACATTATACTGAATGATTCAGTCAATTTTGTAATTGTATAGACGAGTAGTAGCTTTTGGGATGGTCTGTTGTCCATTGTCCATCCATCCGTTAGCACACATTTGTTATCTCTACTCCTAAACTACTCAGAGGATTGCCTGGAAACTTAACACACACATTCGTCACAAGGTCAAGTTGGTCTTAAATGAAAATGGTGCTGCTCAGACATCAAATATCAAGTGGCCATCTTGAAAATCTTGTTTTTGCTGCTTTTGACCTGAGCGGATGGTCATATGAACATGTGGTTTTCACTAGAGGTGGCACTCTACAGTTTTGTACTTTGCATAGGGGTTTAATTTCTTAAAAGAAAAAGAACTTTCCAGGTTTTCCTCACTCGTTTTCAAAAAGACCTTGTATATCTTAGGTATTGATAAAATAACTTTTAATTCCCTTTATTGTGGTGTATGTTGATGGGTGTAATTTGGGTTATAGAGTATACAGCTTGGCATTACTTCAGATGTGCACCTAGCAAAAAACTGCTTGCTCAGCTTGGTCATTTTCACTTCCTGGACTACAAAGGTAAATTGTTAACAAAAGAGCCAATAACTTTTTAAAATCTTTAATACATATTGTAATTCATTCATTGCACTTTCTGAAGCTGGTATTGCCTACTCTGGCAAAATTTGTTTTCCATATTTTAATAACTGCTAAAGTTAGTGTACTTTGGACTAGTTCAAGCTGATTTATCAAGCACATGGAAGCAGCCATTTTGGTCAACTGTGTGCTTAGATCATTTACAATTTCCACAAGTACAATATGTAAAGAAATTTCAACCACAGTACATGAAGTAGTATAGAGGTATGCCAACATTCTCTCCATTGTGCATGTTGCAAATGCAAACAACTTCACCATACACCTGTCACTCTGTCATAAGTATGCAATATCTGAAGAGCACCACCAAAACACTTCTTAGAATCTCTAGTTGGTCCTAAATGAAAATGGTGCCAATCTAACATCCAATATGGCCACCACAGCAGCCATCTTGAAAATCTTGTTATCACTACTCCCCCTGTACGAAAAGTCATATTGAAATGCGGTTTTCACCAGAAGACTTCTTATGAGATCTAGCTGGTCCCAAAAGAAAATGGTGCCACTTGCACATTCAATTTGGCCACCACAGCTGCCATCTTGAAAATCTTGTTATCTGAATGGATGGTTATATCAACATGTTTTTTTTCTTCTGAAGACTTCTTATGTCTAGTTGGTTCTAAATGAAAATGGTGCCGCTTAGACATCCAATATGGATGCCACAATGTCCATCTTGAAAAACTTGTTTTCACTACTTCTGCTGAATGAATGGTCATATCAACATGGGGTTTTCACTGACAGACTTCTTACGATGTCTAGTTGGTTGCAAATGAAAACAATGTGGATCTGACCTCCAATATGGCCACCACAATAGCAATCTTGAAAATCTTATTATCGCTATTTCTCATATATAACTGGTCATATCAAGATTGTGCTTTCACCAAAAGACTTTTTATGATGTCTAGTCGGTCCTAAATGGAAATGGTGTCAATCTTAATATGGCCATTGGTAATTGTTATAGTTTCTCCTGCAAAACATAAAGTCGTATCAACATGGGATTTTCTCCTGAAGACTTCTTAAGATGTCTCGTTGGTCCTAAATTCAAATGGTACTGATCTGATGTCCAATATGACCACTATGGTAACCATTTTGAAAATCTTGTTATTGCTACTCCTCTTAAATGGAAAGTCATTTTGACATTGGATTTTCATTAGAAGAGTTCTTTTGGTGTCTAGTTGATCCTAAATGAAATCATGCAAACTGATCCTCAATATGGCCACCATCGGGGACATCTTGAAAATATTTTTATTTCTATTCCTCCTAAATGAATGGTCATATCAACATGGAGTTGTCACAAATACACTTATGTATATGATAACTAGTTGGTCCTAAATGAAAGTGGTGCCAATCATACATCCAATATAACTGCCACAATGACCACCTTGAAAATCTTGTCATCACTACTCCCCCTAAATGGATGGTCATATTGACTTATAATGATGTCTACTTAGTCCTAAATGAAACTGATGCTAATATGACATCCAATATGGCCACTACAGCAACTTATTTGAAAATCTTGCTATTGCTGAAGAATATCCAAGATGGTTTCAACACTTGGCAGTTAAAAGGAAGAAATGGTCTTGAATTCATGGAATTTCTTTTTCATCATGCCTGTATAATACCTGAATCATAACAATTATGTACAAAATATTACCAATGCTTTTTAATGAACCAATACCATAATAATTTGCCGCAATAAATGCTTTTGAGTTATGTACACAATATTTTTACTATATCAAGAAAATGTTTCCAGTTTTTATTGCTTTTCATACTCCAGCCATAAGCTGGAGCATATTATGTTATGATGTTGTCTATCTGTCTGTCTGTTTCCCGTTTCTTTCTGCACAATAACTTGTGGCCTCCACCATCTACAGTTTCCAAACTTTGTGGATGGCTTGCAGACGGGGTAAGCAAGAAACTTTTGATTTTGGGTCAAAGTCACTGTGCTGGTATCTACATAATAATTCAACCTGACCAGTAAGGAAGTAACCTATTTGAGTGGGGATCAAAAGGTAAGAGTTCAAGGTGACTCTGACTGATGGAAAAAATTTGGCTTTTGCACAATAACTTCAGTTGTCCACCATCTATAGTTACCAAACTTTGTGGAAGACATGCACTTGTGTTACTGAAGAACCCTATTTATATTGGAGTCAAAAAGTCAAAGGTCAAGGTCATTGACTGAAAGAATAGAAATCGTTTCCACACAGTAATAATTGTTCTACATCACAGACCTGGACCAAACTTTTTGGGTGGCTTGTACTTGAGGTAAGGAATAACCCCATTGATTTCAGGGTCAAAGGTCAAGGTCACTGTTGCTGAAAGAAGAACGTAGTTTCTGGAGAAAAATTTGAGTTATCGACCATGTACCTTCACAATGGTTAGTGGATGACTTGCATAGTAAGAAAGAAGTCTATTGATTTTGTGATTGAAAGGTCAAAGGTCTGGTTTTCTTAACTGAAAGAATAAAAATGTCACTGGCATAATAACTTTAGTACAGTACCTTGACCAAAGTATGTTTAAGCGCTTGCACTTAAGGTATGGAAGAGGCTTTTTGATTTGGGGACAAAAGTTCAAAGAACAAAATGGATATTTCATAATGATATTTGTTCTTAAGTAAGTTTCTGTACCAAACTTTGTGGTTGGCCTGCACTTAGTTAATAAAGAAATCTACAGATTCTGGGGTCTAAAAGGTTAGAGGTCATGGTCAGAATTAGTCTAACAAGAAAATAATGATTTCTGCACATTAAGTTTAGCTCAGGACTGCATACTTTGACCAAAAGTTGAGGGCATTGAGACCCATTAGTTAATAATTGCCAAAGTCAACCATGCCCTACTAGTGGCTTACATAGAATCTATTAAGCATGAGGCGGATATATAATGTGCCATGCCCTACTAGTGGCTTACATAGAATCTATTAAGCATGAGGCGGACATATAATGTGCCATGCCCTACTAGTGGCTTACATAGAATCTATTAAGCATGAGGCGGATATATAATGTGCCATGCCCTACTAGTGGCTTACATAGAATCTATTAAGCATGAGGCGGATATATAATGTGCCATGCCCTACTAGTGGCTTACATAGAATCTATTAAGCATGAGGCGGATGGGGTGGATATATAATGTGCCATGCCCTACTAGTGCCTTACATAGAATCTATTAAGCATGAGGCGGATGGGGTGGATATATAATGTGCCATTCACAGTACTCTTCTTATTGCTTTTATCTTGCAGTTGTTTAATCAGTTGCATAGCAAATACAGTAAGTCACTAAGTACTTTTGAACAAAGTGCAGTCTACACAGACTACACTATATACCACTTTATGCATGTCTAGCAAATGCCAAACATAGGTAGTATAATAATGGAGAGGGTAAATGGGAGGTAGGGACACGGACTACACTATATACCACTTTATGCATTTCAAGCAAATGCCATACATAGTATACAAATTGGGGAGGGGAAATGGGAGGTAGGGACACAGACTACACGATAATACAACTTTATGCATGTCAATAGAGGTGCCTTATGCTACCTAGAATTTTCCATTTAAAATAGTTTTGATGTTGCCATGGAAACACTGCAGCATAAGTAGTATAATAATGGAGAAGGGAGATGGGAGGCAGGGAAAATTGCTTTTATATTAAGCAGTAATAAGTTGAAATACATTACCGTTTAATATTTCTAATATATATATATATACATGTATAACCACAAAGACAACAACAAATGTACCCATTCTGCTACTGTTTTTAAAGAAGTGTACAAGACACATTTTGAGCCTCTCCTTCCAGCACTATGCTTGGAATACTAGAAAAAGTGGGAAATAATCTGTATAAAATTTTTGATATACATGTCACTTATTCTTCCCATTCTTGATGGAGATAAATAAGACTGAACTGTATTTTTAAAGGTAGATATACATAAAGTCAAACCTGTCTTAAGCAGCCACCTGTGAAGTGAGAAAAGTGCCCTTTACAGACAAGTGCTTGCTTAATAAAGGTTTATTCCTGCACTAATTTGGTTTATAGGGTCATAACCACAAAGACAACAACAAATGTACCCATTCTGCTACTTTTTTGAAAGAATTGTATGTGACACATTTTGAGCCTCTCCTACCAAGCACTATGCTTGGAATACTAGAAAAAGTGGGAGATAATTTGTATAAATTTTTTTATATACATGTCACTTATTCTTCCCATTCTTGATGGAGATAAATAAGACTGAACTGTATTTTTAAAGGTAGATATACATATAGTCAAACCTGTTTTAAGCAGCCACCTATGAAATGAGAAAAGTGGCTTTTACAGGCGAGTGCTTGGATAATAAAGATTTATTCCGACACCAATTTTGTTTATGGGATCATGAAAAACTGGCTGTATAAGATAGGTGATTTCCTAATACAGGTGACCTTTCAGACAGGTTTGTCACCTTTCTATCTCTTTCTCTCTCCCTCTATATATACACATGTATGTATGTATGTATGTATGCATGCATGCATGCATGTATGTATGTCTGTATGTATATATGTATGTATGTCTTCCTATGCAATGACCTAAGGAAGTATATTTTAGAGCTTTAATATCCTTCCTTCCTTTTAAACATACATAATACTGTATGCATGATGTTACTGATGTTATCTTTATCCTCTGCATTGTTTATTATTAAATTATTGTTATTCTACATGGACTTCATTGGTTGATCATGTTATCTACATCTTAAGCGTATGGTATCAATGGTATCAAATAATGTTTTTTATGAGCCTTGTTTCTTTGTTCTGTTTACACTTTAATTAAAATATGAAAACCTGCAATCTGCAGAAAAAATATTCAAATAATTTTTAATTCCTTTTTATTAACTCACCTGTCCAAGTGAGCTTACGATATGGTCCATCATCCATTTTGTGTCATCCATTCACAATTGCCATTTACAACTTCTCAAAAACTGCTCAACAGAATTTGACCAAATTTGACAGAAAGCATTCTAGCATGAAGCTGTTTACAAATTTTTCAAAAATAATGCTGATCTGCCATTATTAAAAAATTTTAAAATCATTAAATGACTTCCGAATTAAAAAAATAAAACCCAAATAAAAAGAAAAAAAAAAATCATGGCATGAAGGACTTTTACATTTATTCAAATAATACTTATCTGAATTTAATTGTGACCACTGTTACTGAAAAAAGAAAAACTTTTGAACTACTTTTCAAAAACCACTGAACAAAATTGAACTACTTTTCAAAAACCACTGAACACAAATTTACTTCATTTTTAATTTTGTTTTTGCCCTAGACAGATATTGGTGCCCAGGTTTGGCGCTTTGGACATGTCACTATATAATAAGTGTTAAATGTCTGCAAATTAGCAACATAGACATATAGCTATATATTCAAAGATATACTGAAATAAAATACAGAAAAAAAAATATTCAACTGAATAGATTGGCAACAACATATTCTGGAGCCTAACTAAAACATAGAAAAAAGAAAGAAAAAGAAAAATTTTGAGAATAAAGGTCTTAGAATATATTGTACCAGTTGAAAGAACAGCAGTAATATTTTGCATGTAATATATCAAATGCATATTACATAATTATTGTCAATGTTGTATGAAGTCCATATTAAATAATTATCGTCAATGTTGATACATCCGTTAAATGTAACCATTCATTCATCCACCATTAACGGTTTCCGGTCTCTCACCACTGGTTCTTAAAATTGGGTTCCTTATCATGCATACAAGTAATAACATCTAATAAATTCTACATCTCCCTTTCTACTCAAATTTCTATATTTTTTGTATGTCAACTGAAAATGTGGTGCCTAGTAAAGGAAACTCTTTGCCAGCTGTAATTTAATATATGATGAAATGTTCCAGGACTAAATTTTCTACTCTAAATCCAACCTTGAGTCCTTTAACATCTGTATTATTGTATCGTGTTGTCAACCTCGAGTCCTTTAACATCTGTATTATTTTTATAAACTGTGATATTAAATATCCCGTGTTGTCAACCTTGAGTCATTTAACATCTGTATTATTGTCCCATGTTGTCAACCTCGAGTCCTTTAACATCTGTATTATTGTCCCATTTTGTCAACCTTGAGTCCTTTAACATCTGTATTATTGTCCCGTTTTGTCAACCTCGAGTTATTTAACATCTGTATTATTATTATAAATAAGGTAACTACAATTTCTGCACATAACAAAAATTAGGTATAGGGAGGATGGATCTCCTTGTGTGTGTCCTCTAGTAATATTGCAATGTTGTATCACTGGACGCAAAATTCAGAAACAAATCCATTTTGAACAACTGCTGCATTTATATTTTGATAAATGGTTTTAATCCAATGTTGTATCACTGGATGAAAATGAAACAAGACTCCCTCCAAGGGACTGACGCTTTACTAGCCTTAAAGAATTTCCCGCAATTCAAGATCAGACCATTTCTTCCTTTTAACTGCTGAGTGTTGAAGCCATCTCTGATATTCTTCAGCGATAAAAAGATTTTCAAATTAGCTCCTGTGGAGGGCATATTGGATGTCAGATTGGCATCATTTTCATTTGGGACCAAGTAGACATCATCAGAAGTCTTTTGGCAAAATCTCCATTTCAATATGACCATCCATTCAGAGGGAGTAGTGACAATAAGATTTTCAAGACAGCCATCATGGAAGCCATATTGGATGTACGATTAGCACCATTTTCATTTAGAACCAACTACGTATCATAGTAAGTCTTTTGGTGAAAATCCATGTTGGTGTAGTCATTCATTTGGGCGGTGTAGAGATAACAATATTTTAAAGATGGTCACCATGATGGCCATACTGAGGGTCAGTTCGCATCATTTTCATTTAAGATCAACTAGACACCATGAGAACTCTTCTAATGAAAACCCCATGCAAAAATAACTTTCCATTTAAGAGGAGTAGCAATAACAAGAGTTTCAAGATGGCCACCTTGGTGGTCATATTGGTCGTCAGATCAGCAACATTTTAATTTAGGACCAACAAAACATCTTAAGAAGTCTTCTGGTGAAAACCCCATGATGATATAACTTACCATTTTGGAGGAGTAACAATAACAAGATTTTCAAGATGGCTATCATAGTGGCCATATTGGATATCAGATTCGCACCATGTCCATTTAGGACCAACTAGACATCATAAGAAGTCTTTGGTGAAAGCACAGTGCCGATATGACCAGCAATGTAGGAGAAGTAGCGATAATAAGATTTTCGAGATGGCTATTGTGGCAACCATATTGAAGGCCATATTGGCACCATTTTCATTTACGACCAACTAGACATCATAAGAAGTCTTTCAATGAAAATCCCATGCCAATATAACCGTTCGTTCAGGAGAAGTAACGATAACGTGGTGGCCATATTGGATGTCTGAGCTACACCATTTTCATTCAGGCCTAACTAAACATCATAAAAAGTCTTTCAGCAAAACCCCATGTTAATAAGACCATCCATTCAGGAGTAGTGATAAAAAAAATTCAAGATAGCCACTGTGGCAGTCATATTGATTGTGCGAGTGACACTATTTCATTCAGGACCATCTAGACATGATAAGAAGTCTTTTGGTGAAAACTCCATGTCAATATGACTTTCCATTCAGGAGTAGTAACGATAACAAAAGTTTCAAGATGGCTGCTTTAGTGGCCATATTGGACTTAAAACCAGCACCATTTTCATTTAGGACCAGACATCATAAGAAGTGAAGACCTCATGTTGATATAATCTTTCATTCAGGAGAAGTAGCAATAACAAGCTTTTTATACTTAATGTCCACAATGTGTTCATGTAGAAATCTCTTAGTTCACGACACATCATCATCATCATCTTCCTTAATTGGATCCCTCAGAACAGAGTGTAATCACAATTGGGAGTGGACACATGTGAGGTTAAAATACCGCTTAAATACAGGTTAAAAACAACAGTAAAAAACAGGAGTTCAGACATTAAAGACTGAAGGTGGCTAGGGCCAGTTGAAGGGATTCCAATATTGACTGACTGGTCAGGCTCTCAAGGAGGACGTTCCACGTGATGACAGAGAGGGGGAAGAAGCTGTTCTTGTAGACAGATGAGGTTGTTTGGAACTGCCAGTATTTCGTACTGTTTCCTCTAGTCCTAGATGAAGTAGTTGTAAGGTATGTCAACCTGAGGGTGGGTGATCCGGTATTGAATGGTCACTCTAGACTTTTCTTTCTTTTCTTCAGTCTGTCCAATCCCTTGTCTTTGAACTTTGATGTTACACTGCTAGTCCGCTGGTAGTCATGTTTAACAAATATGGTTGCTCGTCTCTGGACTGCTTTGATGTTGTTGATTGCACTTTCTGTATGTGAGACCCAAGTAGTAGGGGCATATTCAAGTATAGGTGTAACAAGTGTTTTGTATGCTTGCTTCTTAGCATCTGGAAGGCTGGATCTTATGTTACGCCTTAAAAAACCCATCACGAATTTGAAGTTTTGGTGATTTTGTCAACGTTCTTTATACAGGATAGGTCACTAGAGCTGGTGACTCCACGACATTTCACACTACTAATGATCATCAGGGCATGTCCTTTGATGTTGACTTAACTCCACATATAGAGTTTTCTTTTCTGCTGGTTTCCTTCTTGGCACACTGACATTAGAATCGCAGATGGCGTAGTGGTCACTAATGTCAGGAACAATAACTCTTCACCAGCGATGGTCTATTTTGTGAAGAAGAGGTCCAGGGTACTGTCTTCTATGGTTGAGAAGTCGACGATTTTGTTCAGACCTAACTTGCTTTCCAGATAGAGAAAGGGTTCATTAATAAGCTTTCTGTACTGAAGACTATTGATATAATCTGACATTGTAAAGGATGAAAGTATATTCGACCAATATATATCTGGGAGGTTGAACTCACCAGCTATCCAGATGACAGTCCCCGAGAACTTGAGTCATACAGAATTAACAATGCTGATTAAGTACACAGTGTATTCAATGTTATTTTTGGTAATAAGAGTGTACATTGAAAAGGCAATTAGGGTTTGAGAGTTCACACACTTGATTTTTTGTAGAACAATATCACAATCTGTGTCGATGTCAACATAATCGCTTGTAATATATTTTTATCAGAAGTAATGCGCCTCTGTACCCATCAGTTCTATCATTTTGATAGATGTTGTAGTCACTATTTGGATGGAGAATTTCATTATATCTAATAGAGTCGTTAAGCCATGTTTACAATCACAGACTATGTTAGTGCTGACATAATACAAAAAGTTCTGGAAAGTACATTTTTCTCTTCCACTCATAACTGTCTGGGTATTTCTGGTGACATTCGGATGATATTTGTCCGTAGCTCTGTGTATTTAGGGATGACAATCTGATGTTATTTGTCCATAGTTCTGTTGGCATTTAGGGATGACAATCTGATGTTCTTTGTCCGTAGCTGTGTGGGGTTCTTTTTCAGGCTGTTAGACTACAAGGTGGAGGGTGGATGGTCTTCATGGAGTGAATCATAACTGTTATCAGTGACGTTACAAATAACAGATAAGTTTGAATTGTTGAGGTTTGAACTGCTACTACAACTACTACTACTCTACCACTGCTACTACTACTGCTACTACTACTGCTGCTACTACTACTACTGCTGCTACTACTACTACTTTTTTTTAATTTAAGCCTTCAATGTGCGAGATATTTTCAACTTAGTCTCATAATACTGTCTTAAAAAGGTACGTGAATAAGTTTAGTAGGCCACAATTACAACAAGTGATGGTAATGTTAGGACTTCCCTTGTCTAAGTTATACTTCATCCTTGACATTGTGAGGATGGTAATGTTAGGACTTCCCTTGTCTAAGATATACTTCATCCTTGACATTGTGAGGATGGTAATGTTAGGACTACCCTTGTGTAAGATATACTTCATCCTTGACATTGTGAGGATGGTAATGTTAGGACTTCCCTTGTGAAAGATATACTTCATCCTTGACATTATGAGGATGGTAATGTTAGGACTACCCTTGTGTAAGATATACTTCATCCTTGACATTTTGAGGATGGTAATGTTAGGACTTCACTTGTGTAAGATATACTTCATCCTTCACATTGTGAGGATGGTAATGTTAGGACTACCCTTGTGTAAGATATACTTCATCCATCACATTGTGAGGATGGTAATGTTAGGACTTCACTTATGCTAAATATACTTCATCCTTCACACTGTCAGTAGGCCACAGTTGCAAGTGATGGTAATGTCAGGACTTCCCTTGTGTAAGGTATACTTCATCCTTCACTTTGTCACATTATATCACTGCTCTATTGTTTTAAGATGATTTTAATTTCTGTCCCGTAAATCACACAGAAACTGATGTAAATTAAAAGTTTCCTCACTTATCATAAGATTAAAGATTCATCTCTCATACTTAACCAAGTATTTAAATTAGTTTTTCATACTGATTAACAGCTTTAAAATTTTTTTAAAGTATTTGACAGCTTTGAAGCTAGTAGTTGTTGTTGTTTTTGTGTTGTTGTTGCTGCTGCTTTTTTTAATTGTGTATGGTCAGTGGTGGCTATGGTACATATAAAATTGTACAACAGTTACTCAGCTGTAGAAATAAGGAAAATAACTGCATGCAGGTTTGCCAACAAGGCCAAATATTCCATTTGAGTTGCCTCCCCTGTTCTCCAATCGGGTGAGCTAAAATATTTGGTACATTTTTCTTCCTTTTAATGTCTGCACTGCATGAAACGGGGACATCTTGCTTTGGTCGCAACCTATCTTCCCGTCCTGGGAATCTGTTAACACGGTTGCAAAATAAATCAAGAAAACAAAATATAAAAATTACACAGACAAAAGAAATTTGTTACGCACAGTGCTATATGTAGATGACCATTTTAAACTGTAACGCTATTCGAAACAAAGAAACAACTTTTTTTCAGTGCCAACCTTTTCATCTCGATCATACAAAAACTGTTTGACCTTGGACCAAGGCAAATGAAATTAATGTTTGGTTAGCACAATTCTACCCGTAAGTGGATGAACTGATTAGATTTGAATAATATGGGGGATTTTTATATTGGGGTTTTTTTTCATAGCAAAATTTGTTCGAACAATTATGCAAAAATCACTTCAAATTCAGTAGTCATGTTTCTATCCATATTTAGAGGGTATGATTAGATTTTTGCGTCATTTAAATGATTATTTTAGATTGCCTATTATTTATTTCTGACATTTGGATGTAGACTCTTGTGCTACATTGTATGTTTAACGTTAATAGCCCAGTTACTCTGAAAGCACTTCATCCCTGCAGATAGATTTATCGTGCATGTTTATAATATATATGTCGATGACCTGATTACATTTTTGATCCATTTAATTAATATTTGCAAACTTTAAGTATCAGATTTTTTACTTTAGGGATGTAATTGTTTGGGTCTGTACTGGGAGTACACGTATTGTACAAACACAAACCAAGATAATTTATTGGTTGCTAAAATCAACAAAATTACAGCATGCATTTCAATCATTTCATTTGGACCTATTTTCATTTACTATATACATATCGTACACACAAGTACAATCATACTCGTAGACGCAGGCAATCATCTCATTTGAACCTACTTTACTTTAGTACATACAAATCGTACACATGTACAAACGTACTCAAATACACAGACAAGCTAGACTCTCAAATTTATAACTAGCGATGAAACATTGTCCATAACTGATTCAATTTTCTTTTGTGGAGAAAATTTCAAGTCGACAAAACGAGGCAATATATGTCGGCCTTGATTTTGCCAAAGATAAGACAAAAATATCAACCCTATTCTACGAGAGGTTGAGGAATATGATTGTTTTGCCAATATTGCACATTTCACACTGCGTCATCTAAAAAATTATATTTGCAATAGATTCCTGGATCAATTTTACATCGATATTGATATATTGTTATACATGACAGCTCGCATTTTGTCAAATATTAGGATTGAAATACCAACCCTCTTCCACAAGGGGATGAATGTGATGATATTTTGTCAAATATTGTACATTCTGACTGCATCATATAAAAAAAAAACATTCCATTTGCAATCGATTCCTTGATAAATTTTACGTCAGAATTGGTATAAGGGGATAGATGACAGCCTTAATTTGCCAAAGATTAAAACCAAAATACCAACTATCTTCTATGAAGGCGTGGGGGGGGGGGATATTTTGCCAAATACTGCACATTTGATACTGTATCATCTGAAAGTTCCATTTGTAATCGATTCCTTGATAAATTTTACATTGCTATTGATACATTGTTCTATATGACATCGCAGATTTTGCCAGAGACTAAGACCAAAATGCCAACCATCTTCTATGAGGTGGTGAGAGTGACAATATTTTTGCAAATATTGGACATTTCTGACTATGTCATCTTAAATATTCAGTTGGCAATTGATTTCTTGAACAAAGTGTCATAGCAAATGCCCAAGCAACCCACTGCAACTGCTGGGGGACTGGGTGGGCCCAGGCACTGTGGGGGACCAAAAATTCCCATCAAGCAACTTTTGTATTGGGAGGATGATCCAGAATTTTTTGTTGGGGAGGGGCAGAATTTTCTTGCTATGCCACTGATAGATATAATTTAACATTTATACTGATATATCATTGTACTTACATTATATTCATTGTGTGTCATTAGGCAAGGCACATTACTTGCATGATATAAACTTTCAATGTGCTGCTGTGTTGTAAGATTCCTGAAAAATAACCAAACATGGCTGATCTTAAAAACCCTATTCTTAATATAGATAGATTTATAGAAGCATACCGTTCAATCAGCATTAATGCAATCTACATGCATCTTGTGATTTTATAAGGGGAAAAAGAAATACAATGATTATTCAGATTTGACATTCATGTCAAATGGAAGAAGCTGGAGGAATGAAGTTAATTTTGAACAGGTGGTAAAGACAATCCAATATACAGTAGTTGCATGTCTCTGTAAATGCTGTGAAATGTATTCCGGTTTCATTGACTTGCTTCTATTGTTAAGATCCTTTCAACAATCACTCCAGTTATATCACCATAACTGAAAGACAATTATATTATTTTTTTATGTTAAGTGCAGTACAGCAGTTTTGAATGTTCTGATCACTAATTTGATTTGCTTCCATGGTGAATATTGTTTTCAATATTTAATTAATAAAAATCAAAACTATAGAACAAACTTAATTTTTTTTCTGAATCAGTGTAATGTTGAGAAGCATTAATAAGGAAAAAGTTGTAGACAAGTTTAGACAAAAATGTTAAAATTTATTTTGTACTTTCCATCATTACCAAAGTAGCACATGGAATGGAACCCTATGTTGATTTCTTACATTGTCACAATCATTCATCCAAATACATGTCCTAACTGTGATTTCTCAATTTAACAAATTGTGTCTTTACATTTAAATATAAATACAAATAACACAAACTGACATGTAGATTCAAGCAATGGCTTAACCTTGTATGAATATGGACAACAGTAATTCTGACTTACTTTTTTATTTAAATGTAAATACATCAAATATAAATCAAAGTTAGTATAATCGACTTTCTCAGTTTCTCTTTGTCATCTGGCAGTGTCATGTCCTGATAACTGAATATGGTTATATGCAACATGTCATGCAATTTGTAATTCATAGACGTGTCAATAGGTACATATATGAAAGAAAACAAAACATCACATGGCAGCCTCTCTTACCATTGTTAAATCCATATAAAATATCTCAAATGACATAAATAAAAAGAAATATACATATTTGCAACATTCATATCTCATTCACAAGAGTTCAATGTGTAGTATAAATTATACTTGGGTTACAAAGGACATCATTTTTTGTTGCTGAAACTGAAACATACATTCTACATACACTTTGTACAGTATCAGTAGTATTGAAATATAATTCAACCTTTCATGATGCATGCAATTTTCATGATAATTATTTTATACACATCAAAAGAATATGACTCAAAATTGGTTGAGTGTTGATAAGTGAAGTACTTGTAAAGAAGTAGATATATGAGATATATGCTCTCCTTTTGAAGCACTTAAGGCTCTGACATTCTACCTAAGAGGTGCTATAGAAAGAAAAACAAAAGAGGGGGTTGGGGTAATAAAAATTAACTTTTTAAAGGGTCCAACACCAAGAGATTTCAGTTGAACTTGATGACACCAAACACTTATTACAGTCTTGAATATCCCTTATCATTCATATAGGATTATATACAAGTATTTTCTAACACGCACACACACACATTTTGGAGGAACAGCCCCTAAAACAAAGTTACCTGAAAGAAATTAACTAGTTTCTGTTGACAGCAAAAAAATAAATATTGTAATGACATGGTATTTTATAAAATATTTCAAAAGGCAGACTCCATGGATGCTAAATACCTTTATACTAAGAAATGTTTGCTGATTGCTCTGCTTACTGAAAAAAATAATTTAATCATATGTACACTTATTTGTATATAACACATTTATTATAAACTAGTTTTTTTTCAGTTATATTATTATAGCTTTCTCTTTTTTCAATCTTGTTTGCAGATGGCTTACGTAGAGCGGATGTGTAATCTCAAACTAGCTGTCATGAACTATAACAAGTCAATTCTTTGCTTCACATACACCAATTACTGGACTCAAGCCTAGACAAATAGATGCTTTGTACAAGCTGAGAGAGTCCAAAGACTTAGTTGTTGTACTACCCACAGGATATGGAAAAACTTTGATTTTTTAACTGATTCCTTTCTACCTTAAGTACAAAGTTGTAGTGTTGGAACCTCTCAACGCCATTATTTATCAGATTTGTTCCACACTTGATGGGCATGTGATACATGTTACTAAACAATTTCAAGATCACAGTACCTTATGCACAGGTGAATTTTCATATATTGTTGGTCACCCTGAACACATACTGGATAAAAATGTTCTTGAATGTCTACTAGAGGCTGAATGGACGAAGCAACAAGTATGCTTGGTTATTGATGCGGCCAACTGCATTCTGCAGTGTCAGGATGAATTTAGACCTGCATGCAAGGAGATTAAAATTCTTCAGGCTCTTTTCCCTGTTTGTACAATCTGTACTATGACAGCAACTATTAATAAAGGCAGCATCAAATCCATCAAAAGAGAGTTGAAACTTTCCAGATGCAATATAATTAACTGTACACCTTTTTTGAGAAAGAACATCAGTTTGCTTATAAAAAGACGATCTCCCTATACAAGTGACACCACACCAACTTCACCTTATGACTATGTTTTCAAATCACTGTTTGAGGACCTTATTAGAACAAAGGAGAATGGGTCATACTTTCCTGTCACAATAGTCTACACTAGACTAATATGGTGTAGAAAAGCTGATGAACAAGCTAAGCTACTTCTAGGTGATCATTTGTACAATGGAGAAAAGAAGGAAGAAAATTGCATTGTTGTCCATTACCACTCTCCACAAGATGAGAAAGTAAATGAATATATTCTATGCTGTCTTTAAAGTGAAGACAATCACATAAAAATAATTTTTGCAACAATCGCATTTGGAATGGATCAGACCTTAGAAAGGTGCATACAGTGATTCATGCTGGATCCCCATTTTCAGTAGAAGGTATAGTCATCCACACCATAAAATAGGCTTTTGTTATGGGCATATTAAGTCCAAAAATCTATACAGTTTGACACTTGCAACTTTCTGCTGCCTCTGTTATAATAGTTGGAGTCTGTTGATCCACTAAGAAAAGGTCTGTGCACAAAATAGTGATAGAGAACATACTTCTTCCTAGTGTTCTCAAGTATTTTACTAATTCAATTAGTTTTTTTAATTTACAGTCTTGGAACGAATGCAATGTTTAATTCAAATACATATAAATATTTCTCTTCTTTCATAAAGTCTGCTGAAAATGGACATTTTTTCATTAAAAATGTTTAATATGGAAAATGAAAAATCCACAGCAAAGCAGGTAAACCCATTTTTCTATTGACTTGCAATCATATTATTTGCCTTTCAAACATGAATTCAATTCTAGGTTTTCATGTGTGCTTGACTTCACATTTATATATATGCTAGTCAAGTCTGCTTTTGTTCCATGGATCATCACGTAAGAAGCTATACATTGTATAGAATGTTCTATTTAGTATTTTCCAAGTTCTGAGCCATGGACTCTTTGCAGAATAAAGAAATATATATTTTCACTTTAGAGTATGTTCAAGAGGTTAGTCACGCAGGAAGGGATGACCTTATAGCTGAAGGTATTATTTTTTACAACAGCAATGACCTGTCTTTAAAAATGCTTGAGAAGGACATGAAAGGATATCTAACACTGGAAAGTGGCTGCAGACGCCAATTTGTTAATGATTATTTTGATTCTCCATATGAAGCTGCTGAATTTGTATGTTGTGACCTTTGTCAAAATGATGCACCTACAAGTGCAAGTGATATGAAATTTGTAACAAGACAAAATCAAATTGATAGATACCTTATGCACATGGCTTTAAAGGAATTTGTGAAAGCTGATGTATCTGGTGAAATTGCCTTTCACCTGACTGATGAACAGAAACATTTGATATCATACCTATGGAAATCAATGAAATTGTTCAATATTACAACATACCCTGGTACACTGCCATTTCACTAAATGCAATACTTGTTACCTTTAGGAAATAATAATAAGTTATTCAGAGCAAGCAAGTAAACCATGACCTTACCAACAGGGCAGAAGAAAGGTGGGCGTGTGTAGAGATGAAAGCACAATTCAAAAATGAGACCAGTGCCCCCCCCCCAGGGTTTGATATTTGTCTTTAATCAAACAATTATTCAGGATTCTCAAATGACCTTGAACTTGTATCAGGAGCAGATTGTGAATAGGGTTGTTTGGAGAGAAAAGGGAAATGCTTACTAGTCGATACACTAGTCCAAATATGACACCAATTGCTTCTGAGTTTGGGAATTGTATCAAAACAGAACAAAAGTTAAGCCATAACCACCTTAACTGTTGAAGACACTATCACTATAGGTGGAATGAGCGATGCCTGTGTCTTGCCATTGCCAAAGCTGGCAAGACAACTAGAGAAATGCTTACTTAAATGTTGCCTGCAGCTGCAAGTACAAAAGGGGGAATAACTATTACAAAATTTGTGGCAGCACAGTGGTTAGTCCATGTTTGCATCATCATAAGATGACTATACATCTAATATGTACCAATAATCACATATTTCTATCAATAACTGTGAGAATAATGGCAGACAAGTGTAATGGATTCAAATCGGCTTTAATTTAAAATGGGCTGCTATTCCTATGTATTGCAGCCGTCTAACATGCAGTTTCACTATGGCAGATAATGGGTTCTGGACAGTTCCAAGAGGTAGGCTTACCAACTGTTTACAGATTTTTGAATATTACTTTCCAGATTCAAAATCCAGTCTAAGTTTGTGATAGTCAATCCAGGACTCAAACTCTAGTCTATTTACTCAATCTGCCAGTGCCTGTGTACTTCTGTGAGCACTGAAAGACCTGCCTGAATGTGGTACAAAAGGCTTGACTTCGTACAGATCATGTATCATTTTCAACTCATCAATATGAGAGTTTCTTTGTTTGTGGTAGCCTGCCCTCACCTTTACATCTGATACGCTGTCAAAATTATCAGAAATGTTGTCCATGACAGCTCCTGCTTTAGATCTGGCCAGTAGGTTTTTTTCTTTGTTCATTGGTCCCAGTCCTTTAAGCATCTTTTTTGTCCTCTTGACAAGGTGTTCCATTAATAGATCTGCTGGTAAATGACTATCTTTCTTCCCTCTGATGTTGACAAAAAGCCAATAGATACTTTGATATGCAGTGCACAAACTATATGATGCTTGCTGATGGCATAATAAGCGCAAGATCTCTAGAGCATATTTACTTCTGTTGTTGTGACTCTTGAACATCATCATCATGTATTTAAGGCAACCAAGTAACCTGTCCCTGTCAGGTCTATGTATCACATCCAAAAACTCCATGTACAGTAAACCAACCTGTAACACATTATGGCCATATTGTTGCACATGATCAGTGTCCATTGGCTTTAACACTGTCTTTTTTCCTTGCTTTAAAACATATATAGTTTTAACTTCCTCATTGCTAACTTTAACTTGAATGGGGATCAATGACACCTGGACAGTTTCTTTGGCAACCATGTAAATGTTGCATCCTGCTAAGACATACACTTTGATAAAATGGTCTATAGTCTGCTGAAGTCACATGTCTGTTATGGAGTCTGGAGGTATGTTCTTGGTTGGAACACTGTGTAGATCAGTAAGTCTGAAGAAATCACACAGTGCCTCCACAATGTATGATTTAACAAATGATAAGAAGAAATCTTTATCTACATCATAATGATTCTTCACATCAGGGTTCACATCATCCTGCCTGATATGAATTCTCTCTACATTCATAGAGCTGGTTTCAAAACTATCCAAACTAAAGAGCTTCTGATAAGCCATTGACAAGAAATTCATAGCTGCATGCCAGAGTTCAAAAGTAATTGGATACGGTTCCCTCAGACTCTCTCGGGAATCAAAAGCACCTAGACCAACAAGTTGTTCTCCACCTTTTTTTTTTTTTACTGGTGGCAGTAAAAAAAAAAAAAAGGTGGAGAACTTGGTCTACAAAAGCACCTTGACGTAATACGCTGGCTCCACTAAATCTCTCCCTGGTCAATTGATCACCACCTATATGCACAGGAGGATGATCAGTGCCTCCATAGTTCTCATCTACTGTTTCAGTGTATGATTGCATTAACTTTTATATCAAGGAATCGATTGAAAATGTTTTTTTTTTTTTTTTATATGATGCAGTCGGAATGTACAATATTTGACAAACTATCATCACATTAACCCCCTCGTGGAAGAGGGTTAGTATTTCGATTCTAATATCTGACAAAATGCGGGCTGTCATGTATATTGATATATCAATATCGATGTAAAATTGATCCAGGAATCCATTGCAAATATAATTTTTTATATAACTCAGTCTGAAATGTGCAATATTTGCAAAACAATCGTTACCCTGAGTTACTAGAAACACCGAAATACACTGAAAAACCGAAATACACATGTATTTACATGTTCTCTCTGTATATATCGGTTTTCACACACAAATTATTATTTGTTTTTGTTTGAAGAGTAATATAAAGCAAAATAAAATATGATTTGAGCGATTTTGATACGACTTATTTACTTTTTCCTAGTATTGCACTCGTCAATTGGTCGTACTTTATTTGACAGGTTGATCGTTCCGGAATGGAGGTGGTATGATAAACGACTGATCGTTCCGGAATGGAGGTAATCTCCGGAACGGACGGTGTAAGTCGGCTTAATTCATATTGTTTCAAGTCGCTTAATCAATGTTCTAATTGACTTGTTCAAACGCTTCAGACGCCACATCGACATAGACACAAAATACATGATTTCTACGGACGGTCAGACAACTGTTGTTGCACCAAGCACTAATGGACGAAAACCTGGACAAAGGAAACGAAAATTAATGTATGAACAGTGACAATTACAGCTAAAAAATCTAAACATGAACCAGAAATTTCATCATAATGTGCTCTATTTTATTGTTTTCGGTTAGTTTTACCTATTATTGTGCAACATGACTTGTAGTTCGATTTTCAAGAGGAACATAATCTTGAATACTATTTGATTAATTAATTCATCTGCGTGCTCAAATTATTCATTCATTGAAACCTGATACATTATGTGTTTAATTAAACGTAAATATTAAATTCTGCCAAATAATGAATAATACATGTTTTTTACAAAAATGCTTTCCTGAGTTGTCTTTGTCTATCATCATATATCGTGGCTTGTTACGATCACAATATTAATCTCACTCTTGCATATATACTATCGTATACACTTTTGGTACTTTGTTACATTTCACTTTCACTTTGTGTATGTATTTCAATTCGCCGTTTATCATATATATGTCAAATCAAGTAAAGAATAAATTATTCATATAAATTTAAATTATTTTGCTTTTTATTATTATTCAAACATGTATGACTATTCCCCATTCACATATTTCCAAGAAGAAGACTTTCTTAACACCCTTACAATCAACTGTCATATCATCAAAAGCAGTATATATAAGTACATGTTTCACTATTGCCAAATATTTGGAAACCTTTTAAACAAAAATTAAATTAAATGTTATTTATTTGTCAAAAACTATATCATTAAAAGTTAAAGTAAATATATAATATAATGTCGGCAAATACTTTTGATACTTCGATACTTTATCACTTTCACTCTGTGTATGTATTACTACGATTCGCCATGTATCAGGTCTGTCGAATCAAGTACGACCGAGTGACATCTATACATGAATTGTGCTATAAATAGGAAAAAAGTAAATAATTCTTATCAAAATCACATAAATCATATTGTATTTTGTTTTATATTACTCTTCAAACAAAAACAAATAATAATTTGTGTGTGAAAACCGATATATACAGAGAGAACATGTAAATACATGCGTATTTCGATGTATTTCGGTTTTTCAGTGTATTTCGGTGTTTCTAGTAACCGGTTACCCTCACCCTCTCGTATAAGTGGGTTGATATTTTCGTCTTAATCTTTGACAAAATTAAGGCTGACATACATCACCTCATATCAATTTCAATGTAAAATTTATCAAGGAATCGATTTGAGAATGATTTTTTTGGATGACGCAATGGGAAATGTACAATATTAACAAAATATCCTTGTGTACTTCTTCCTTCATCTTCGCCTACTAGTAAAAATATTTGTAAAAATAATTATATGACCGAATTACTGGTTAAGCTTGAACACAAGATAACGACTGCTATAAATCAAACCGAAAGTATTAGTAAAGTTCGCATTGTGTCACTAACAAACAGAAAATAAAAGGAATTAATTTGCCCCGGTTAGATTACCGAACTTTATTCATATGCGGCCATTTGTTTTGATCACATGACAATATGGCGTCGGCGTTCACCTGACTTCGTATAGCGGAGTGCAACGGCACGGAGCATACGAAGCAGGGAACCAGACTATTTGTCATTTCATTCGTGACAGCTAGGTCAAAACTACTGTCAATCCAATTGGAGAAATCACCAAGGTGGTCCTAATAGATTGGGGGGGGGGGGGGACGGGGTCTTTTTTAGCGGAGAATTTCCGGCGAACAAAATATATCATTTTTCTGTAAATTACTGCGCCAACATACATTCGAGGTATATTTTAGTCTTGCAGAAATAGCCGATGTTGATCCGGATGAAGTACGCAGTCTAAAAAAAGATTATTTTCTACGCGAGTCTAAAAATATACGCGACGTAATCCATCACGAATGTATACTATGCTAGATACGGCAGACATGATTTGTTCATAAAGATTACGAGAAAAGAACACTATTTTCAGCTGGAGTTAATTAGGTTTGCTGTATGTAGATAAAAGAAACAAATATGGAGGACAAAAATGAACGGAAAATGGTAAGTAACTGCACTCTGTAGTTTACATTTGTGTCAACTATCATAGCTACTATGATCATGTTGGCCATGCTTATTTCATTATAGTAATGGCCCGTTCCATTCTTAATCGTACACCACCTTCGGTCTTTACCTGGGTCAGTTACTATCTAGCTGAGGATTATTTAATCTCTTTATACCTTACAAAATTTCAAACCAAACCTTGTTCCGTCTACGCATACTTTTTTAATTTGGAAAAATAAAGTTGTTAACGGCGAGTGCAATGTTAAAGAAAACGCTATTTATAGTAACAAGCACTGCCTAATACACGTCGTAAGGTGCATGGTTGCGACGCTGATCCTCGCGCAGGTACATTTATAAGATAATTATTATATAAAATTATTAAATCTGGTTTTGTCACATTGAGATTGCCTTTGTCATACGCTATCTGTGTTATATGACTTTGTCATACTCTAACTATATCTTCCTTTCTCTATTAAATATTTATATTATACTTATGTAATATAATACTGTCCTAATATTATTGTGTATATCTAAATAATATAATTATTTTGTTAAATAACTCGTTAATGAACGTTTATTAACAATTCAGGGCTGAGCAAATTTTTTTTTAACCACTAGTCCAGGACAAGTGGTTTCAGAAAATTCACTATTCCCACCATACTTTTCACTTGTCCCACCTTATTCTTCACTAGTCCCACCTTACTTTCACTGGTCCCAAAATGGTAATCACTTGCCGAGATTTGATGAGATGTATGTATTTAATCCATAGAAAAAACAAACGAAATAATATACAACATAAATATTTCTTAAAAGAATTTAATTTTGCAAAAACATTGGTTTGTTATACATTTGGCTTCTTCTGGTTCATGTATATATATTTTAGCTGATGGATTTGAAAAAATGACCATGTATATGTCTGCCACCTGCACCAGCACTAAGCCAACAGTTGATAGCTGTGTCTGGATTAAAGTCCTCAAGCTATGGTCCATTAGCGGAAATGTTTATTAGCATTTGTAAACTCTTTTGGTTTAAGGAATTCCTTAAAGAAGTCTTGATTAAGTTCATTGAACAAAGTCTCTTGCCCTGAATTCACGCCAAGTTCAACACCGTTCTTCTCCTGGAGTGCACACATCATTTCCATATCAAAAAATGGTATTCCATAATGGGCTAGGGTGTAGGCTGTGTTAAAGAGAGCTGTCATTTTTTTCATTTCAGTCTCGTTTAGTTTTGAAAGGGCCTTTCCTAGTGGAGTGTCAGCAACTCTGACTTCACTGATTTGCTGCACATGCTGGCTAGTGTCATGCATATATTGTGCTGCAAAGGCAATGTGGGGTCCAGACATGTCATGAGACTTTATTGGTTCAATCCTGAATTTGTCAGTTCCACTGACAAATACACTGGGTGAATTTCCAACCTGTGCCAATTTTGGATATTGTTTGCAATAACTGCAAAACATCTTCCCTTTCGAGTCAATACATTCAAGCCAGGGATAACAATCAGCCCAATACGGCTGAAAATTTCTCTGTCTCTTAGTAGTGTCATATTTGACATTTTTGCCACCACGGATTGTTGCTTATGTCTCTTTGGAGAAATAGCTACCGCACACTCAGTAGCAGTCTTCCGTTTTATCTCTCCACTTTCAAAAAAAATTTCCTTTTCCAAATCGCCCTTATTACCGTCCTTGCTAAAATAATTTAGCAAACTCATTTTATCCACAGAGTAACTATCAGCTTGCTTGACAACTACTTCTAAAGTGAATATAACATATATTTTCTCTTTTAAATACGAACAGAGACAGCTCATTAATTAGCATAATTGTTTCGCTTCAAACACAATATCGCACGTGGGAAGTTAGTCATCTGTATAATCAATTAAAATTAAAGAATCATTACTGTCATTTAATCGGTTCATAAAGGCAACCAACACTGATGTCGGTAAAGTACCTTTCATTAATTTAATTACACTGACTTGCCGGATTAAAATCATAGTGAGCCGCTTGTGATGATCTGGCTTGAGTAAACACAATGCAACAAAGCAGCTTAAAACACTACTAATTGATCATACTGGCTTTCTTTTGTTTGACGTATTTTAATTTGCCGATAATTTGGTCGCTTAGCCCAATATGCAGTCAAGCGGTAACAGAACTGACCACATTTATGTGTTATACAGGATGTAAATGTATACATGAAGAGGGGTAGAATCAAGTATTCAGTATGCCCGGAGGGCATGATTGGCCAAATAAAGGTAGATATAGTGATTAAAGCACGAAAATAAGGACTTGCCCGACTCTTTTAAAAAGCACTTGTCCCGGACTAGCGGCTTGGAAAATTGTACTTGCCCGACTTCGAAAATGAATAGTCCGGGACGTCGGGCTATGGGATTTGCTCAGCCCTGCAATTGTCGGCATATATATCGTTGTCACAACGCGAAATAAAGGGACACAACTAAGGGTGCATATATACTGGTACCAATTTTACTTTCAAAACAACATTAAAACTCGATTTTTTTAAAATTTTATTAAAATATTGTCAAAACAAAGTTAATATAGTATAATATATACAAATATGTAGAAATAAAACAAAAATAAACTTTGTCTGACTTGGCTGTGTTTAGTAGGACCCTTTCTTTAACATTGCCCTAGCCGTTAACAACTGTATTTTTCCAAATTAAAAAAGTCTGCGCAGACGGAACAAGGTTGGGTTTGAAATTTTGTAAGGTGTAAAGGGATTAAATAATCCTCAGCTAGATAGTAACTGGTCCAGGTAAATACTTTCTAAGACCGAAGCTGGTGTACAATTCAGAATGGAACGGTTCCATACTTTAGACTGGAGGCTGTAGAACTGCTTCCATCTGTTACTGGGTTACAGTATGTAGTGGTTTCAGTAATTCCATATTTATTGGGAAAATACCCAACCAAGTTTATACAATACTGAATAAAAAAAATTGGAAGGAATGTAATGTACATTCCGTTGTAACCCTAACATCCGTGCATCCAAACTTTTAATCTTTATTTTTGTTCCTATATTTGCAGTTAGTGTGGCATATCGGCAAGAATCAGTGCTCAAATTTTTAGTAAACGAAATTGTGTTTTTGCACTCACATGCGTTTGTTTTTGTCTTTGAGAGTGGAAAAGTGTTGCTCATATCAAGTTTGACATATTTGATGTGAAAAATGCCTCCTACTACAAGGTACGTCAATATACAATCCAACAGCCAAAAGCAAGATGCGAGGAAATCAGCTGGAACCCATGCAGGAGGTTGAAGCATAATTTGAGGTTATGAACATACAAGACATGGCAGTTATATATGCCCAGTGCTTAGGTCAACATCGGTAAAATCCTGATGGACAGGAAAAACCTAGACTTATGAAAGCGTCATGAAAAACCTTGAAGATAAGAAAATAGCTCTTGTAAGTGCCATAAATCTTGCAAGAAATGATTCAGATGAAATGGTACAAAGAGTATCTTTATTACACCTGACCGCGATGAAACTACAAAGGGAGAAGGATTATAAAGTAAGACAGAAAGTGAAAACAAAAAGCAATGTAAACCCAAACTGGAATGTCAGATGGGGGCATCCATATCTGGTGATATGCAACAGTCAAATCCAGCAGGGCCAAAGGTCCATTCCCACAGAAGGACCAGTAACCCAAAATGCCTAAACTGAAAATCAGCAAAATGAACATGTTAATAGTTCAGTTAATGTTGATGTTCCTAACTCGTTTAATGTTGATGTTTCAAACGTTGAATTCAATAATGTGAAATTGAAATTTAACTACTTTAATGCTCAATGTTTAGTATGTTTATTTGTTGACTTAGTTTGTACAGAGGATCTGGATATTGTTGCAGTTAGTGAAACTTGGTTTGATGTAAATATTAATAATACAGAATTTGTTGACTTAGTTTCTGCAGAGGGTCTGGATATTGTCGCAGTTAGTGAAACTTGGTTTGATGTAAATATGAATAGTACAGAATTTGTTGGCTTAGATCACAAACGCACACGCGCCATTATTTATATATATATATATATATATATATATATATATATATATATATATATATTGCATTTCTTGCATCGCTGCCACTTCTCCCTGTTCTGCTCTCTCTTCTCCCTTTTCTGTCCAAAAGGAGAAGTCATTTCTCCATAAAATTCAAGTCTAGCTTGACCCCTGACAATGTATAGATTAGTATATATTTCTCTAAGAATTTTAGTATCAATATTCAGTGACAAACAAGTAGGAATGGCAACCAGTACGACATCTGAGAGGTTATACTACATTTACTGCAGACTTGTATAACAGCTGCGTACCTCATATGTGGAGTTAACACTGATCAAGGTCATAGGTGACTGACATCTACATTATTGCATAACAGTAAATATATCTTTGACCAGAACATTTCCAGAATTTCAAGTATTCTAGTCTAAATTCTGTGCAATTTATAGTAAACTATGTTGTCTGCTTGGTCAAATCCTTGTTGCTCCTTGCTATGATGCTTTAAAAAAAAACAAAATAAGCAGATAATTTCATTGTTGACATAATCTTGTGTTAAGTTTGCCAACCAGGCTAGCTCATCAGTGGTGGTTAAGTTAGCCCCCCAGGCTACCTCATTAGGGATAGTTAAGTTTGTCCCCTGGGTAGCTCATTAAGCTATTTATGACTTTGTTACTAACCTTTTTTTTATCTCTTCTCTTTCAGCAAAACTCAAGGGATGTATTCATTGTATATTCCAGTGAAGATAGGGCATTTGTGCAGAAACAAGTGATACAAGGCCTGAAAAACAATGGAATCAGTTGCCTTGATCATGAAAATGACTTTAAAGCGGGATCGCTTATTGTTGAAAACATCCATAAAGCCATTCTTTGTACAAGGAAAACAGTTGTTGTTCTTACACCAGATTCATTGCAGAGCCCATGGGTTCAGTTTGAACATTTACTCGCCAGTGGAAAATTGTGCCCACACAAAGAAGGTAGCACTTTGTTACCTCCTGTGTGATGTAAAGAAGGAAGAAATTTCAAAATTCAGCGTGCTTGGCAATACCGTGGTTGTTGAGGTTGACTGCAACAAAGATGACTGGATTGAAAAACTTGTCAAACTTGTTACAGGTATTCATTTTCCTGATGGTTTTCTTTTAGTGTTGGGGATCATTTTGATAATAAAATTCTGTTTTGTGATCATCTAGCTGTGTGGCAATTTTTCACTAAATAGCAGAAATACTGTAAAGTCTGGATAATAAGAACATTATTTGAAAAGAAGCAGTTAAAAAAATAACTCCCTATAGTTTTATTTAGAGATGCAAACTAATTTTTCAAAACTTTTGTGCAGAAGACTCAATATAATAAGCAAAAATCGTGCATCATATTTTCAAGTCTTATCTTTATTTCTTCATTAATCCCTCCAGTGTTAAGAAAAATCATCCTTTTTTTAAAAAGGAGGGGGGTTTTCCCCTTAAATTTTCAGTTCATGAACAGAAACTGTGCAAAATATAAAGTCAAATAGTTACGCAGTTGGTTCTTGTGACCAGTCACATAGTTATACAATTGGTTCTTCTGACCATTCAGATATTTATACAATTGGTTCTTCTGACCAGTCAAATAGTTATACAATTGATTCTTCTGACCAGTCAAATAGTTATACACTTGGCTCTTCTGGTCAGTCAGATAGTTATACAATTGCTTCTTTTGACCAGTCAAATAGTTATATAATTGGTTCTTCTGACAAGTCAAGTAGTTATACAATTCAATTTTCTGACCATTGTTCTTTTTTTTCTAGTGATGTGATTAACATGACTATTTATCCTGACTTTTATTTATCTTGTTTTAATTCTAACTTTTCTTCTTGTTATTTTGCTTCATCTTCAATTACTGTAGACAACTTAATATGTTTAATTTTTAATTTGTTCAGTCTGGTGGAAAAGTATGAACATCACAACATTATTAATAATTGGACTGTATAAGCTCATATTAAAAATAAGTGCATAAAATGTTTTAAATGATAAGTGTATATGCTTAGTGTCTGCATTTTACAGCATATCAAATTCAGTGATTGTCAATACCATGAAGTTAATGTTAGTTTGATTTACTCCTCATGGATCCCATGGTTAGTCCAAGTGTGATCTGCTCTTCAGGGATCCCAGGGGTTAGTCCAAGTGTTGGTTTCATCTGCTCCACCTGGGATTAGTTGGAGTGTTAGTTTGATCTTCCCTTTCAGTGATCCCAGGGGTTAATCCAAGTGTTTAATCTGATTCCAGAGGTTCGTCTAATTTTATGATTCTCCCCTCATGGGTCCCAGGGGTTAGTCAAAGTGTTTGATCTGCTTCTCATGGATCCCAGCGGTTAGTCAAGTGTTGGTTTGATCTGCTCTGTTGGTTATCCCAGGGATTAGTCCAAGTATTGATCATACAGGGTGTAAATGACATGGTTTTGAATATTGCAGAAAAGAACACAAATAAAAGTGCAGGCATGTGTGACTGACACATTTGTGACATGTTCTGGGATAGATTATATATCATGTATCTTTAGCGTAGGAAAATTTTGGCAAATTCGATTGACAGTGGTGTTTTATTTTTAGCACTGTTTATTTGGCAGATTTAAGAATGCTAAATAAAATACATTAGTTATTTGGCAGATTTGAGAATGCTAAATAAAATACACTGAAGCATTATAGTCACATACATTTTAGGAAAAATATTAGTTTTGGCAAGCATTTTTTATCTACAAGAAAAAGGATAAGCCCAAATGCCAAAAATACCTTATACAGCACTCCCTCAATATAAGGACCTTCATTATAACACCATTCCTGTTATAAGGCAGGTATAGTTATGGATTCCATTTATTTATGTAGTTGTGAAATTATATGTAAATTGTGCTTCATTATAAGGCGGTCTCACTATAAAAAGGTATACCATATAACTCCCATAAACAGCATTATAATGAGAGAATACTGTACATGGTATATGTTATATCACCAAGGTCTTTTAAACATTTCCCATCAAGCAGTGCTCTTACACTAGCGTAGAGGAGCTTTGTTTACAATGAACACTATTCATTCAATTTATTTTGCTGAGATTTTTTTAAGCAGACTTGTACATGATTCTTCCCAGGATTATTTAAAGGCAGCTCTGATCAGATGGTGGTCTATGACAGCTATCATTTGCAATGTGCATTTGTAAGTGTCTGGGCTTCCAACTGACAAAATAATTATAGGCTGATTATTTGATCAGTTAATTATGAAGTATTTTCACCACTGTATTCATGACTCCTGTTTTTATAAGATTACTTTGGTGAATAATATAAAACCAAAGACAAATAAAATGTACAGGAGGTAGTTTGTGTAAGGTCTAAAAAAATATCTCTTTTGAAATCAAGGCATGTTGGGAGTTTGAAGGCATGTCTCTTACCAGCAGTGGTTTTTCTAGGCATGTCAGACCCAACATGCTTAAAAGGTCTGGGTAGTAAAATGGTAGTAACTTGCATATATAATAACAGCATACTATGCATATATAATAACAGCATACTATGCATATATAATAACAACATACTATGCATATATAAATAACAGCATACTATGCATATATAAATAACAGCATACTATACAGGGTTTAGTTTAAGATATATAGATTGGTAACAACATTGAGTTTTACTTTCTGTCAGCTGAACAAAGCATAGAGTCTGTGTTACCAGCAGGGAATCTTGCAGTTGGACAAGTCTGGAGTCATTGGAATGGCTTCCACAAGGTTGTTCTTCCAGGTCTGTACAAATTCATCTTTTGTACTCCTATTTTTGTTTTGAAAGTTTTTATTATATTCTAGTATGCTGCATGTGATCACTTTTGATTCTTTATTATAAACCACATTACCTCATTTTAACTTGAAAAACATAAGCCACAAACCTCATTTTAACTAGAAAAACATAAGCCACACACCCTCATTTTAACTTGAATAACATAAGCCTCACACCCTCATTTTATCTCGAAAAACATAAGCCACACAGCCTGATTTTAATTCTAGAAAAACATAAACCACATATCCTCATTTTAACTCTAGGAAAACATAAGCCACAAACCCTCATTTTAACTTGAAAAACATAAACCACACACCCTCATTTTAACTAGAGGAACATAAACCACATATCCTCATTTTAACTCTAGGAAAACATAAGCCACAAACCCTCATTTTAACTTGAAAAACATAAACCACACACCCTCATTTTAACTAGAGAAACATAAACCACATACCCTCATTTTAACTTGAAAAATATAAGCCACACACCCTCATTTTAAGGGGCCTCAGATGGCCAAGTGGTCTAAGGCACTCGCCTTTCCAGATCACTGACATCTCACCTCTATCCGCGTGGGTTTGAGTCTCGGCTTGGCGAACATGGGCATGTGAGTAAGCTTGTTAGTAGCTTCCCGTGGGTGGGTGGTTCTTCCCCAGGATTTTCCCTGGTTCTTCCTCCACCAAATATACTGGCTGCCATGTATGGCCTAGCATGTGCTGAAAAATGTCCTTAAAACCAAAAACCCTCATTTTAACTAGAAAAACATAAGCCACAAAGATGCCGCATACAATTTAAAAATTTATTTAGCTCTAGTTGAAATTTCTTAATTGTTTAACTTTTAATGGGCTCTGTTAAAAAGTAAAACTTTCCTTGTCGCTCTCACAAACTCAAAGTTTTTGTTATTTCTGTTTCTTCCAAGAGTTCCCTTTCTCTCAATCATTTATTGTTTATCTTTCTTGTATGTATCACATATGTTATTTAAAATCAAGGTAAATTAGTTCTTAGGAAACTAAATGGTCTGTCATTTTTACTAAAGACCTTATAATAATTATTGGTCTTTTTGTGCATCATCTTCCATGCAGTCCAGTCCATTCATCCACCTCAACATCTGTCTTTCTATGGTTCTAGGATTAATGGTCATAGGTCAATTGGTCATAGAACATATGGTCAAAGCCATATGTACTTTTGGTCATAAGGAATTATGGTCATAGGTATCAGTCATATGTAATAATAAATATGTATGTCAGTTCTATATTTAATTGACTGACAGCTGGCAGATGCAAGCATTTAATAATCCTAATAGAAGGAGTAACTTGTCTTTACCATAAACAGTATCAAGCACAATAATTCTGAAACTATAAACTATAATAATAAAGAATTACTAGGATATGTACGTAGCTATTATAGTCTATGTTATGCATTATAGCTTCTACCAAGAATTTTTTCCACGCATAGAAGTTCCATATATACCTTGTACTTCCATTTTCAAAATTAATCACATCTGCGCAAAATTCATTCCATTTATACATGATCCAAAATTGTTATATCTTACCGTGATTTAGACATAAACCCAGTCAAAAAAACCAGCACTTGATTTTAATTAACTCAAGCAGAGTCAGTTTTTACAGTGACTTGGAACTAAAACAAAGTCAATACTTGTTTTGAATGATCTTGCAGAAAATCAGTCACACGAAACCAATATAATAATAGTTTCTGTATTTGGCATCCTATGACTGATAGTACTATGACCAATAGTCCTTATGACCAAAATTCCTTATGACCAAAAGTTCTTATAGCCAAAAGTCCATATGACCAAATGTCCTGTGACCATGAGTCCCATCACCCTTTTGATGTATGGATGAATGTATGCTATGTACCGAACCATGCTATAACCTACCAAGTCATTTAACTAAAGAAGATGATGCATGCACAAAAAAAAGGAGGGGGGTATAATAGTGGGTGCAAAACTATGTGCTTCATTGGCACATTTACCATCTTAAATCAATGCATATTAAATGAGAAATACACAAGTAGTGAAAACAGAGAGATTACACATATAATATTTTACTTTATTCAGATAATCATGGGTTGGTACATGTACATGTCTAATGTACATGTATAGCGTGAATAGTTAAAGTATCAACACGTGTACTCACCAACCAATCTCATGGCATGCATAAGAGTGAATAATTCCATCGAAAATATGCACACAGAAGTATACTATTTAGTCATTTTGTCATAGATCATTATGTGTCTGAATTCAATGCAAGCCCCGGAGGAGGGGGGGGGGGCAGGGCAATCATACAGACTTCATTGACACAGTTATAAACTAGTTCCATATTAAACAAGAACTCCTTAAAACAGTCATTACATATTTAATATTTATTTTTACGTATACGAATTTGGCAACTTGAGCGTAAATAGTTAAGAGTATGTGTACTCACCTGTCGAATCTGGTTGTATCCATAATAGTAATTACATCAAAAATGTGCACAAAGAAGCATAATTTATATTTTTAAAATGTTTGATAGATCCATTCGAATCCTAATATTTAATTTCTTGCTAATATATTCACACAAACTTATGAAAATGTTTTTTTTTCACCCAACATTCATATTTGCTGGACATGTCCAAAGAGCCTGATTTCTGACCGACAATAAAATACATGATTCAGACATTGGGAGTTTCTAAAAAGAAACGTATTTAGGCTTGAAAAGTACATGTACTTGAGCTGAAACCTTATGCAGGAGGTCAAATGTACTGTATTGATGGCGTAATGTACTTGCGATGAGAATTCTATAGGTGTGTATACATGTAATCTGCCAGAAGCCAGCTACAATGAGTTCCATAAAAACAGTTGAGTCATTCTCTAATGAACAGAGGAAAAAATAAAAAAATAAACCCAATATTCATTGAAACTTTGTTTATAACTATGACTTTGCTTCACTGCAGAGCAAAAGCAGGGAGTAAAATGTTCGATTATAATAGCCAATCGTTCCACCACTACAACTTAAATGGTTCTGTTCCAATCAGTGCTAACACTGGAAGGACAGTTTTCTGTGTATATGTGAATGATCTGAAGCTAGAAAATAAAAAGGATTAAGATGAAAGAGGGGGGTACCTGTGTGTGGCATTGACCAAAACTGCTCCTTACAATTCGGGCCATAAACTTGTTTCAGTGGGTATTATGACGGTTGATAGAGCAGGCATTGATAGTCTATTGTTTTCCCTTAAAAAGGTAGGTAAATTAATTGATTTATAAATTCGTGTAAGAAACTTTTTCAGTCCACCACATTGCATGCTTGACTTGTGAACAGCTAAATCTTGAAGCTAATTGCATTTGTTTAACTTCGGACGTAATCCTGCACGGGGCTTGAAGCTTCTCTTTAGCAGTAAAAGCTTTATGTTTCCGTATCCTGTTATCTGTTGTAAATACCCACTGATTAACACTCTGACACCTATTTGTTTGAACGACTACAGCAAGAATAATTCTTAAGGAACAGCATGGTCATTTGTATAGGGAATGCATGATATTTTATCCACTGGTCAGTTGATTGCATGACAATTGTCTGATAACACTGCAAAGCCACGTGTGTGTTGATGGCTTTCTTTTTTTTTTTTTTTTTTTTTTTAAATGTTTTTATAAATCATTGTCCCATAATTTGAACAACCTTTAGCAGTGAGATTGACTTTGATGATTAGCAATTACTTAAATTAATTGATTTATAAATTCAGATAAGAAACTTCTTTTTTTTGGGCAACAAATGTACACGGAATGCATTGAAGAAAAACACAAGGAAGACTTTCTGGCTTTATTGTTCATGATTCAGTAATAATAAGATTAACACTTATCAACTTTTTAATGAGCTGACATCTTTCATAAATAAGCTAAGATCAAAATGCAAGGTTGACTATTGACACATTTGAAATGAATATTCGCAAATAGAAATGTTTAACATCTTTATTCTGTCAAATTGTTAAATCAAACTTTTGTTTATTTTGGCACAAAATTTTGCAGTACTTCAAGAAATTTGTGAAATTATTGTAAAATTTTGGGAGCCACACCACACGATCTCTACCCCAAAATGATAATTAATTTTTTATACATTATTTTTTTGTACCTTGAAAAAAATATTAATTTTTTCATGTAAAGAAAAATATGAAATTTCGGGAGCCATGCCACGATCGTGTTATATCCGAATTTGTGCTGTATTCTGCCTAAATCTTTGGAAGACAAATGCTGGCATTGTAAGAAGTGTTTATATTTGTTTTATTAAAATTTGTTTCATATTTATGCTCTGCCCTGAAGTTAAAATCATTTCATTTTTCCCTTTTTCAGACTGGAAAGAAAAGATTGAGGGAAGCAATTTCTACAAATCAAACCCTGAATGCATGCTGGTGGAATACATTGAGTTGATTCCACTGAGTTGTGAATGTTATGATGACCTAGAAAAGGCTGATAAGTCGATTAGCATTGTGGGAAGTATACTTATACAGGAGAATCCCAGAAAATATGAAGCTACAGTGTATCAAATCCTTGGAGAAAATGGAAATGTAAGTAGGCTACATAATGAAATACCTTATATACTCGTGTATAGGCTGAATAATTTAGGAAAAAAATTTAAAAAGCCTTTAAGAACGGGGGTTTGCTTATCCGCAGGGCAAGGTCTAAACTTGAAAGTTTTCAAGTTTTTATGTTGACTACCAGTATATATTGGAGGAGACTGGATTTATAGATAGGTAGATAGTTAGGAATAATAAAGACAAAACCAGTGTAAAATACGATTAGATATATTATGGAGTGGAATATGTCACAAATAAATTGACAACCTACATTTTGTTCATCTTCATGTCGTAAAAATCCATAGAAATCTATTATGATTGACATTTTAAATCTGTTTATACGATAAATCCACAAATTCTATCATAGGTCACATACCAGCATAATAATAGTAGCCCAGAATGATCTGATTCACACTATCCTGTAATATGTTAATTCCACACGTCTCATGAATCAACAATGAAAGTCAAGTCCACACTTTTATGATTCACGGTATCCTATTAAGGTCACTGTCTAATGTCAACTGCTACAAACCGCAACGATTAATCCTCATCGCCTGAGTGACCAATTATAGTGCTGAAATCCTCCATCGTCGTCTAGTTATCGTAAATATTGTCAGGATCTGATTCCTCGTCTTTACTGTCATATTTGGGTGCTAATGTGGAGACTGAGCTTGGGGTCTGTAAGTGACGCTTCGATTATACAGTCTGTGAAATCTAGTAAAGGATGCAACAGAACAGATGTCAATTGTGTGGCAAGATCACAAGGAATTCAAATAACCATTCTCTATTACTTGGCACTGAACAAGTATCAACAACGCAGCTTGATCAAGGGGTGGTAATGTGGGGAAAACAAAGAGGGTGCTAAGGGATTATGGTCAAACACGTATTTGTAAGATGTGTAGGACTCTACTTGGCACTAAACAAGTATCAAATTCACAGCTCGATCAAAGGATTGTCATCTTGAACACAAAGTCAGACAGTGCTGCCTTTACAAGACACTGGCTTATCAGCCCACATGCACTAGCAAATAACATAGGAAATATCACTTAGGAATTAGATCTGGCTGATGGAGAAAAAAAAAATCAAATCAAAACTTTTATTGCATCAAACACAGTGTTAATACAGCAAAACACAAAATATAATACAAATACAGGTTGTTCAGACTTGCATGAAAATGAAAGCAATATACTTACTAGTAAACACGCGTGGTAAACAACACCGATGGACATTCACTTTGCAGTGGATAATATTTAATTTACCGGTAATATTTCATGGGTCGGCTTATGCGATGGTCATGCACTTTTTAATGTTTTTACCTATTCAGTTTGGAGGGTTCAGCTTATACGCGAATGGGATTATACACGAGTATACACGGTAGGCTTGGGGATAAATTTGGAATACCATATTGACTACTTCACTACTTCAAAAAAACAAAATTTTAAAACCCAGAGAAATTGGAAATATGGCAAAAATAAGTGCAGAGCAATGCAATAAAAATGCATCATGATCTTTAGTGAAATAAAAGATCTGAACAGAGCTGCGTGCATGACAAAAATACAGAGCTGAAAGAGAAATGTGCTTTAAGAGATATAGAAAAAATTGTTTTCTTAGTACCAACAATTTGCAAAACTTTATTTATAATTTTTATGGATTGATGGTGCAGAGCTCTAAATAAGATTTTAATAAATTTGGTATTTTACTCCCCAGTTTGGAACTTATTGCATTTTTAAACATTTCAGTGGGGTATTTTGTGAACACTACAAAACCTGCAAGATGCAAACTTGCACTACCAGACTGAGTTTTAATCAGCAAGATGTGAATCCTGCCTATATGAATGCATCATACAACTTACTGTCTAATTCAGGCTGTGTTTGATTATATGGCTCTGTTTGAGTGAGTGCTTTCACAGTGAACAAGTACTGTCATTTCAGACATGCACAGAACACGTAGGACTTGAAGTGACAGCATAGTTTATAATGATCGAATGCACCATCATACAGCACGGACTGTGCTTACGGCAGGAGCAATATGTTGATAACTTTGGACTAAATGCTTAAAATTAACCTGTTTTGTGTAATTTGAATGCATTAAAAATATCTTTTTGGATATTTAGTTAATTTGTCAGTGTAAAATATGTAAATACATTGTTTATCTAGAGTAAATTTGTGTAAGTAAAATATGTGAATAGACTGCTTATCAAGAGTAAATTTGTGTAAGTAAAATATGTAAATACACTGCTTATCTAGAGTAAATTTGTGTAATTAAAGCATGTAAATTGCTAATCAATGGTAAATTTGTGTAAGTAAAATATGTAAATACACTGCTAATCTGGAGTAAATTTGTGTAAAATATGTAAATATGCTGCTTATCTAGAGTCAGTTTGCCAGTGTAAAATATGTAAATGAAATGCTTATCTAGAGTCAATTTATGTAAAATATGTAAATACATTGCTTTTCTAGAGTCAGTTTGTGTAAACTATGTAAATATGCTGCTTATCTAGAGTAAATTTGTGTAAGTAAAATATGTAAATGATTTGCTTATCTAGAGTAAATTTGTGTAAGTAAAATATGTAAATACACTGCTTATCTAGAGTAAATTTATGTAAGTAAAATATGTAAATTGCTAATCTAGAGTAAATTTGTGTAAGTAAAATATGTAAATGATTTGCTTATCTAGAGTAAATTTGTGTAAGTAAAATATGTAAATACACTGCTTATCTAGAGTAAATTTGTGTAAAATATGTAAATACACTGCTTATCTAGAGTAAATTTGTGTAAGTAAAATATGTAAATGCACTGCTAATCTAGAGTAAATTTGTGTAAAATATGTAAATATTCTGCTTATCTAGAGTCAATTTGCCTGTGTAAAATATGTAAATAGATTGCTTATCTAGAGTCAGTTTGTGTAAAATATGTAAATACATTGCTTATCTAGAGTCAGTTTGTGTAAAATATGTAAATACATTGCTTATCTAGAGTCAGTTGGTGTAAAATATGTAAATACATTGCTTTTCTAGAGTCAGTTTGTGTAAAATATGTAAATACATTGCTTATCTAGAGTCAGTTTGTGTAAAATATGTAAATACATTGCTTATCTAGAGTCAATTTGTGTAAAATATGTAAATACATTGCTTATCTAGAGTCAGTTTGTGTAAAATATGTAAATACATTGCTTTTCTAGAGTCAGTTCATGTAAAATATGTAAATACATTGCTTATCTAGAGTCAGTTTGTGTAAAATATGTAAATACATTGCTTATCTAGAGTCAGTTCGTGTAAAATATGTAAATACATTGCTTATCTAGAGTCAGTTTGTGTAAAATATGTAAATACATTGCTTATCTAGAGTCAGTTTGTGTAAAATATGTAAATACATTGCTTATCTAGAGTCAGTTCGTGTAAAATATGTAAATACATTGCTTATCTAGAGTCAGTTTGTGTAAAATATGTAAATACATTGCTTTTCTAGAGTCAGTTTGTGTAAAATATGTAAATGCGCTGTTTATCTAGAGTAAATTTGTGTAAGTAAAATATGTAAATACACTGTTTATCTAGAGTAAATTTGTGTAGGTAAAATATGTAAATACACCTCTTATCATTTGAAATGAGCACTAATGTAAGATCCTCTGTATATCATATGCAAATGTAATATCTGATATATTTAATTTTTTTTCAGCCCTATTATTTTGTAAGTGGGTACCCAAATGTTCTCAAGGTGATTCACTGTCTAGAGAAAGAGGAACAGTGGCTGAAAACAAATGAAACATCCCATAGGTTATCAGCAACAGATCGTCAGTTACAAGTCTGGCGCTTCTATTACACCATGAATCATTTATTGAATCACCCTACGAATAGGCCTTGTAATAACAAGGTTATCCTACTGGTGTATGATGGTAAGTCTGTCAGACTTAACATGTGTCTGCTGTTACACCATGCACTATTTATTGAATCACCCCATGAATAGGCTGTGTAATAATATTGTCTGACTACTGGTGTATGATGGTAAGTCTGTGTCTTAATGCGTGTATAGAAGAGATCATTTTAAATTTCCAGTCTCTGTGATGCTGATATAATTTTAATAGTTTTATATCTCTCAATTAACCAGATCCACATCTTTTATTAGAGAAAAGCGATTTATTCAGAATTAACTTTATATGTTGGATGCCAATTTTCATTGATGTCACACCGTTTTGTGTCTGCGTCAAACAAACCAAAAAAGTCTCACAGATGCCATGGGGGCTAAAGACTAATGAAAATGGAACCATAACCACCATCCTTTATTATACATGGCCAAAACAAACGTACAAGAGGTTACTCAGCACAAACATTTGGGCATTATACTAACCAGTGAAGCCACTTGGCACACTTATTAAATATATTTTTGATAAAGCTTGGGAGAAATTAAATTGCTAAAAAAGTTTTAAATTCAAAATGGATCGATTGTCTTTGGAAAAAATGTACAAATCTTGTATTGTACCAATTTTTTATTACATCTGGGACAATTCAATTGTACAATGCAAGACAAAGAACTCCTACAAAAAAATTAATGTTGAGGCAATGAGAATATTAACAGGTACAACCAAAAGTGCATCTCCTACACAACTGTACCATGAAACTAATTTGTAAGTATAAACTCTCGCCGTTACAAGCATAAATTGATTCAGTTATTTAAAATGTATCATGGATTAGCTCCTGTATAACTTCAAGATGCGATTTGACCTTTATTTATTGAACATGAAATCTACTCCACTTGATCAACAAATGTTTTTTGATCTCCAGTGTGTAGAACAACATTGTTCCAATATTCACTTTTTACCCTCTACGATTCGAATATGGAATTGGTTACCCATAAAAGAAAGAAACAATCCTTCGTTGCATAATTTCAAAGCCTACTTGAATCAAGAAAAAGAAATCACTCCATGTTATTATTATGTTGCTTATATAGAATGTCGCATGTTATGCATGCTAGACTAAGAACAAAGCGTATTAGTTTAAATTCCGATTTGGAGACGAATCATGTATCAAACTATAAGTATTGCTCCTGCGGTGAAATAGGGAATGCAAACACTTTCTTCTAAACTGTCCAAAATACTCAGATCTCAGAGATCATATCTTATATGCACTCCCTTTTGCTCTCACGATTAAAACTTTATTATTGGCAACCCTATGTTCTCAGTAGAAATTAACACACAAATATATTTGTCTGTGCAAAAGTTCATTAGGATGACTAAAAGATTTAAGTAATTGATTTAACTCGCAACCTTTTGAATCATCAGAGCTAAACAAAATCTGATAGCCCAACACCCAGGGCCCCTCTAACTCTAGATCGGCCCCTCTCATATTTAAGTGAGTTGCCCATCGGGCCTGTTAAAAAAAAAATATCTAATTTTTCGGAATGAAACCGTGCGCCTGCTGACGAAAATGCGTCATTTTTATTTTGAAGTTTTTGAAGGACACTGGTACATTATTAATATTCAACTTCCTGATAGGGCCCCATTTCTAGGTCCCTCCACATAATGAAGATCGTCTGCTTAACTGTATTATATGCTATAAACTTTGTGCGTACAAAGGAAAGCACGCGTCCAATGAATGGGGAACGGTACTATTTCTGTTCTCCATATTTCATTGGTTACCTATAATTAGTGCTCACTTGTACAGCATGAATAACAATAAGCAGTCCATTGATCATGCTGACTTTATAATCCATCACTGGTTAAATATATTGAGCAGTACCTATGCGATTGTTGGTCAATTAAGCTAAGCTAGGGCATTAGTGACTTATAAAAGCCCCCAATACAATATTTTCACCCTAAAGGAACTGAGATCATTACATTATTTTTTTAATCTATTTGGTTCAAAGAGTTGGTAGCCACTCGTTCTATTGATATGGAGTGAGTATTGTCTGTAATAGTGACACATCCACAAAGCTATCACATGAACTAATTACAAAACTTGAAGCAACTGATTGATATAAAAAAAAAGATCAGTGTCTCTCCGACTTCATTTCTATTTTAAACTTTGAGAAACACTGAGATTTTTACAGCACTCAGAAGAAAAAACCGCTCTAAGTTCCCCGCATATTAATCATCGACCTGCTGGCAAAGCTGAAAGTATACAGTTAGAGATCGCAAGAGCAGAGGTGTGTGCCACAATTATTCAGAATTCACCACCTGAGGATGCAGAAATTGTGAAATTGTTGGAAATTTTGTTAGTTTTATGCCCCTCTTCAGCAGTATATGAATGAGGGTTCAGTTGTGTGAACAAAATCAAAAGTAAAAGGGGCCGACCATTTAATTTTTCTGAATGGGGTAGGTGTGTAAAAAATATGGCCTTGTAGGGTAAGGGGATTTTAAGCCAGACCAACTGATTTTTCATTAAAAGCCACTTGTCCCGGGCCTGTGTCATTATATTGGAGTTGGGGCTAGTGGAATTTGAGTCAGGGTTAATGATTTGTTTAAAGTAACTTGTCCTGGGCCAGTGTTTGAAAAAAAAGCATTTTAGAAGCAAAGAAACAAACAAGTCAATTTAATATGATTTAATTTGTTTATTTCTTTCATATTTAAATTACATCAATTTCAACATTGTGTCAAACTAATAGTAAAAAACAGGGCCATTTTGGGCACATGGTATTGGAGTTGGGGCTAGTGGAATTTGAGTCAGGGTTAATGATTTGTTTAAAGTAACTTGTCCTGGGCCTGTGTTTGAAAAAAAAAAATTTCCTTGCACACTGTTAAAAAGTAAAAAAATATGACCCTTTTGGGCATATGGAACTGGAGTTAAGGCTTGTGGAATTTGAGTTGGGGCTTGTGAGATTTTTAAATTCACCAGCCCTGGGCCTGTGTTTGAAAAAAATGTTCTTTGAGTACTGATCATATTTATTTAGTTCTTAATCTTTGTTTTCTTTTGTGTATTTATGTGTATTTATACTTTTCCTTTATAACCACTTATACCAGGATCCAGATTTATGATGTTATATTTTTTGTTACTGTTGGGGATTCCATGCTCTAATAAGCTCATGCTTTCTACTGAATCCCCAATATCATATGTTTGCAATTGCATTTTCTCAAAATAAATATGGTTTAAACTAAGGACTAATAAAAAATAATCCATTTGTAAGGACCCATTCCCATCAGAAGCATGTTCAGAAATTTTAGTATCAATGACAACGTGATTTTTTGACAAAACAAAAATGATGCTCTTGAAAATAGAGTAATTCTCCAATGCTAAGCCCAGATGGGCCATATATCTCCCATGATAAGCCCAGAGGGGCTCAGCTGCATAGACTCATTGAAAAATTGACATTGCATTCATAATATAACAATTATTTACAATTTTGTAAAATTGAGAGTGGTCTTATTGGCACATAGGTTTTTAATTAATGAAATAAGGTAACTGAATGTTTATCAGCACATCAGCACAATCCTGGCTATATAGTACCAAATAGGTTTAGATTTCCTAAAAAGGGCTAACAAAAATCCTTCAAATATAGAGTCAGATTACAACAAAGTAAACTGCACTCATTTAGAAAGTGCAAGACATTATTAGCTGGAACATATCACAAGATGCATCTCATGGCACAAGACATTCTCAGCTGGAAAATTATCACAGGATGCATCTCATGACACAAGACATTCTCAGCTGGAAAATTATCACAGGATGCATCCCAAAAAAGGCTGCCTCCATTAGTCACCTCCAGTGGCATGTAGGAGAGTGCATTGGGGTCTACTCTACATTCCTGAGCCTGAGGACGGGGGTGTGGGGTGGGGGGGATAAAAAAAAACCTCAGACATCACAAGAAATAGCAGCAAAAGTACTGTCTATCATTATGCTTTTTAACATACTGTCCAGAATTTATTATCTACAGCATATATTTTCAAGAATTTATTACATACAGCATACAGTGTATTTTCAAGACTCTTCGTGCATTCATACATACATGTCTGAGTACATGCAAATGTATATTGATGTTATACTGTTATTTTGCATTTTGAAGATACTGTAACCTTATTATGGTCAGACTGTAATCATAGTGATGAAACTTAGAGAGAGCATGCAGTTTAGTGAATGCAACACCTTTAAGCCCAAACTAGGTCACTGTTGCTGTATTACCACCCTTCAGTGGATTTGGTCGGACTTTTCATTTGAGCTAATTGTATGCTATGTTCCTTAGAAAGTGCAAAGATTTGAACTTCCAATTTTACAAAATCTCGCGCTGCTATTGCCACAGTGAAGACTCTTACTGAGGCAGTGTTGCACCTTGAGTGCGGGATCACCGGTTTCCCACTATTTTTTGTCCTGTGTGCCCGTCTGGGTGCACCTTTTCGTCGAGGAAAAAAATAGAAAAATATGCCTATCACTTTTTTTTGTGCATGTCCATCCACAACTATGTTGGCAATTACTCCCAATGGCCAAAGTCACTAAAGGTGATAAAAACTGTAAGATGGCAATGAATATCCATTTTAAAACAATGCATCTGGCAGTGAAAACATTCAAGGTTTGTGTTAGTCTGCCAAGTTGCAATGTAAAGTCTTTGCAGGTATCTAGTGTAACATATTTTCAAGGTTAAAGTCACACCTGCAGCAAGGAAGATTTTATTTTGAAACTAAAATATTGAGAAAAGTGACAAAATTTATGCAGATACACATATTTGCCATTTAATTAATGATTTTTTTATTTGAAAAGAAAAGTAATCAAGAAAACATGTATTTATTATAATAAATGCTGTTAATAATGAGTGAACATTAAAGTTAAATGAGAGCAAAATCCAGAATGGAAAATTCCATGGTGCAGCTGATTTCAGGCCAACTAGATATTCAAACATGATAAAGTTTTCATGAGTTACTTGAGCACATACTAGAATGTTTATTGCAATAATGTAAGTTTCAATGAAAATATGATAGTATAGTGCAGATGACAAAGTTAAGGTGGCAAAACTGTTACAGAAATAAGATTAACTCATTCTTTTAACACTACTAGTGCATTATGTACTACAGTTGTCCTTTGTCCCTTTAAAATGTTGTGTCCTCCAAATATAGATGGTGGGGGGCACAGTGTCCCCTGCCCTTGGGATTCTAGGTGCAATGCTGCTGAGAGGATGCATTCTGAGTGTTGTACCCTGACTATCCAATTAGGTCACTATGATCTGTATTTCATGTGTCTGTGGCTTGTGTAAAACATAAGGTTTGAATTATCTAAATCAAATGATGATGTTATATTTAATTGAAGAAAAAGAAGCCTGATTTCTGTAACAAGACTGTTATAGTCAGCTATGGCAGACATTATAGTAATTATAACCCTATCCATGGAGAGGCTGGATTACTGTAACAAGACTGTTATAGTCAGCTGTGGCAGACATTATAGTAATTATACCCCTATCCATGGAGAGGCTGGATTACTGTAACAAGACTGTTATAGTCAGCTGTGGCAGATATTATAGTAATTATACCCCTATCCATGGAGAGGCTGGATTACTGTAACAAGACTGTTATAGTCAGCTGTGGCAGATATTATAGTAATTATACCCCTATCCATGGAGAGGCTGGATTACTGTAACAAGACTATTATCAGCTATGGCAGATATTATAGTAATTATAACCCTATCCATGGAGAGGCTGGATTACTATAACAAGACTGTTATAGTCAGCTGTGGCAGACTTAGTAATTATACCCCTATCCATGAAGAGGCTGGATTACTATAACAAGACTGTTATAGTCAGCTGTGGCAGACTTAGTAATTATACCCCTATCCATGAAGAGGCTGGATTACTATAACAAGACTGTTATAGTCAGCTGTGGCAGACTTAGTAATTATACCCCTATCCATGAAGAGGCTGGATTATGTAACACAACTGTGTTATAGTCGGCTATGGTAGACGTTATAGTAATTTAAACCGTATCCATGGAGAGGATGGATTACTGTAACAAGACTATTATCAGCTATGGCAGATATTATAGTAATTATAACCCTATCCATGGAGAGGCTGGATTACTATAACAAGACTGTTATAGTCAGCTGTGGCAGACTTAGTAATTATACCCCTATCCATGAAGAGGCTGAATTACTATAACAAGACTGTGTTATAGTCGGCTATGGTAGACGTTATAGTAATTTAAACCCTATCCATGGAGAGGCTGGATTGCTGAGACCAGACTGTTCTAGTCTGCTATGGCAGAAAGTAATTATATCCCTATCCATGGAGAGGCTGGATTGCTGTGACCAGACTGTTCTAGTCTGCTATGGCAGAAAGTAATTATAACCCTATCCATGGAGAGGCTGGATTGCTGAGACCAGACTGTTCTAGTCTGCTATGGCAGAAAGTAATTATATCCCTATCCATGGAGAGGCTGGATTACTGTAACACAGTTGTTATAGTCAGCTATGGTAGACATTATAGTAATTTAAACCCTATCCATGGAGAGGCTGGATTGCTGAGACCAGACTGTTCTAGTCTGCTATGGCAGAAAGTAATTATATCCCTATCCATGGAGAGGCTGGATTACTGTAACACAGTTGTTATAGTCAGCTATGGTAGACATTATAGTAATTATATCCCTATCCATGCAGAGGCTGGATTACTGTGACAAGACTGTTACAGCCAGCTATGGCAGATATTATAGTAATAAGACCCATGCAGTATTTATGGGGCAGGCATATAGTGAATAATGTTACCCATGTTCATTCATCATGCCACATCATGTTCATTGCAGATTTTGTTTCTACTCAGTAACTTTTGAAGATCTGTGGATTGAAAACAAATTTGGTCTGAGGCTTTATATTCAGATGATCAAGGTCAAGTTTCATTTTCTTTTATTTTTTTTCCTACCAGACTTTTATGGAGTTATGGCCTCTGTTTGATTTAAAAATTTGCCCTTCAGTTGCATCATGTTGGCATATTTGGACACATTTCTAGTTTTTTTTTTATCTGAGTTGCCCAAGTGATATAATGTGAAATTGTTATTGAATCTTTCCAGATAAAGCTGAGAATCATAGTCTAAGTGACCTTTTACTACAAAAAATAAAGGAGAGACTATTGAAAACCAATAGTCAATGCTGTGGAAAGAATAGTGTTGTGAGTATCATTATCCCAACAGTACACAGACATGTAAATTTAATTATTTTTTTTTTAGGGGGGGGGGGTGCAGAGTTAGCAGAAGATCTGAGAATCATATAGGCAAAATTAAAGAGCCACAGATACATTTTAAGGAAACTATCGAAAAACAGTAATAGATTGTTGTGATTAATTTGAGTAGCCATGAAAAAGTTGGTTTATAATATGACTTTTAACCTGCAGGTCTATGAGAACCAAGGGTTATTGTTCTTTTGTTGTTGCTTTTTTTCCAGATCTTGGAACTCAATTTTTCAATAAGGCATGGGGGAAAAAATTATATATCATGTTTTTATGAGAGGCAGGGGGGGGGGGGGCAGTGGCTATACATCCAGTTTCCAGTCCTCAAGCCTTTTAGTGGGGGGGGGGGGGGGGCAGTGGCTATACACCCAGTTCCCAATCCTCAAACCTTTTAGTGGGAGGCAGTGGCTATGTTAGTGTAAACTTCTTGTTTAGACTGTTGTCTTTGTGTGTTCCAATGAATAAAGAGGAACTAATAATCATATTTCTCCTTCTGTGCATTCCATGCATATTTGTGTATTGGTACTGTGTGTTCATTTGTATAAAGTATTGTTACACCATCCAGCCAGTTCTAGATTGTTTTAGACATATGATTTTGTGCTATGAGCTATTATCAGGTAAACTGTGCTGAAATTTCATGTTCTACTTGAACACTGTAGTTGCTTTGTAGGTCAGACCACTAATTCATTTATCCATTTTTTTTAACATCAATGTTAATGTTTGAGAAATTTAAATTTGTCCACTAGATGGCCCATTGCACAACACATGTATTTCTTGATTGAAGTTAGTGCATACTTTTGGAATTATCAAAATGGGGTACGTTGCAGCATTTTTGTCAAATCTAAGTTAGTGGGAAAGTGAGACATGGCAGTCACTTTTCTGGCAGTGTCAGTAACATCAGCATTGTTGTCAACCATGTGTTATGGTTTGGTTAAAGTTTCTCAGGCAATGCTTTGATTGTGGGTTTGACATGCAGGCCCTGTGGGGTGTAAGTAAAGCTACCTTAATCAGTATTCGCACACGGGGTTGTTGATTGTGGGCTTGACATGCAGGCTCTGGGGATATCAGTAAAAGCTACCTTAATAGTCTCCCACTGGGTAGACACTGGATAATTTTGTCCTGCTAAAAGAAAAAAAATGAAATTCGAGTAAGTGAAAAAATAGAATTGATGTAGAAGTGGATCTTGGATACAAGTCTTCAAAAACATTTTATGTAAATTTCATGTTGATATTTTAACCAATGGCCCAATTTCAAAGTATTAATTATGGTATCCAGTGTTCCCCCACTTCAAGACTCGTACCTTGCTCAATTGACAGTTAGTGATCTTGTCCTTGTACTTGCTCATTTGAGGCTGTGGGTCACAGGAGCAGCAGATAAGTTTACAGTAAAATGACCAGTAGTGAGTCACCACTTTTACAGATCACATATGCATCTGTAGTCAATGACAGTTTGTAAAATTCTGATTGTTTAACATATAATACATTAACATTTGTATTCTTCTTCTGTAAAGAAACATAACTCTTTGAAATTAGATATATTTGTTGTATACAGTATTCCTTCATCATAACACTGTCATAGGGAGCCAGAATATACTGCCTTATAGTGAGACTGTGTTATAATGAAGTATATAACACATATACAGTACTCCCTCATTATAATGCTGTCCATAGGAGTCATAGAGTATACTGCCTCATAGTGAGACTGCCTTATAATGAAGTACACGATACATTTTACTACCACTTAATGAAATGGGATTCATGACCATACCTGCATCATAACAGGAACCATGTTATAATGAGGGGCCATATAGTGATGGAGTGCTGTGTTAAATAAGCCATTTTGAAGAGGATCCATTATATAGAGGGACCATACAGCTTTGAAAGTTTAAATTCCCATAAGCTTTCAGTATAAATTATTTTAAATTTATCACATAGAGTCAAAATTGTATAATTCCTACGTAATATTTTTTTGTCAAAAGTTGGAAAAAAAAAAAAAAAACCAGTTGGAAATTCGAAATATTTTCATACATGCTTAAGTTGAATCCAACAAAATTCAAAATTTCTGCAACTTTTTCAAAAAGAGGCAGCTATCATAAAATTGTAAAGAATTTTTTGAAGAATAAACCTATTTATGGCCACATACTGTAGGTAATAATCCACCTTACATGCACTGAATATTGTTTGAACTTACAAACCCTTTATTATCATTATGTTGTAGCCAATTACAAACCACCTGAAGTAGACCATAAGTAACTGTATTTTCTCTTTTACATGCAGTTAATCTTAGCAACTGTGATCAAGGTTTATCGATCACAAAACACGGTAGACCAGGTGATACCTACTCTCAAATGTGACTATTTTTAAAAGGTTGCCATGTCTTATGTTTTCATTAATTGATCGTCATAGAATTCATCAACATTTTAAAACCGGGACATTTAAATTCTTACTGATATCTGTTTAACAGGTCAAGGTTACAGAAGTCCAAATGGGAGGGGTCTTCATCAAAAGTTTAATTTTGAATTTTTTCTAACAGAACTTCACATTCCTTTATTACCAGGTGAAACACAAGCCTACACCCCAAGGGTCATCACCTTGTACTCAAGCGAAGTTAAAAACAGTGTGTATAGTAGCCAGTGACCAATCACCTACAGAAATGGAGACTAAACCGGAGTTACAAACGTTTTTGACAAAAGCAGGTTTTATTGTCATTGACTACGTCAAACCAGGAAAATCACAACTGAAATCTTTATCAGATTGTCTCAGTGCTGTGCAATGGGTTGTGTTCTTATTTTCTCAAGACACTTTAAAGGAGGACAAACGTCATATGCGCATGTATAATATGGCGTTTCATGAAAATGTGGAGAAGAACCAACTGCATGTGATACCTCTGCTTATTGATGTACCGGATGACATCATACCAAAAGATTTTGCCTGGGTCACATATATCAAGAAAGAGAAAAATTACCAAAAAAGACTCCTTGAGACACTTAGATGTAAGTACCGCTTGTTAATAAATTTCTCCATGAGGGAATGATCCAATTACTGCATGGAACTGGTTGCTGTATGATCATTAATTGTTCTTGACTCTGTACAGTATTTCTGTAATGATCACATTACAAAGTTAACACTAAAGATAAGGAATATTTTATATTTACATCTTACAAAGGTGCTGAACAGAAATGAGAACATTAAGTAACGATCATGTGGTAACTGATTCCGTTCAGAAATTGGTGCAGACCCTCTAGAATGATTTGTGTTGTAAAGAAAAGTATTTGTACATACAGTCATGGAGAGTATTTAACTGATCATACAACTGTTAGAAGTTTTCAGTTTACATTTAAAGTATATTTGCCCTCATGTAACTTTTATACAATTTGTACATTTATAATTTTTTTAAATATAAAATTATCATAATTTACTGATTTGCAATACACTGTAAATTGCACAATTTTTATGAATATAAAATTTGTGTGTACCGGGTATATAATTTTTACCAATGTGGGAAGGAAACTCACTGTAAATCATGATATTTTAGCAGCATTGAATTTTAGTGAATTTTAAATTTCAGCATATTTGAGATATAACATTTTAGCAAAATACTGATGCTGTGCTAATTAAGTGTGATTGCTTTATTCCAACATAAGGTTATTATCAAACTGCAAATAAAATAAAATTGGTAACTCTGTGCTCCTTGTCTGTATGGTAACCCTGTGCTTCTTGGAAGGTGATCAAAGGTCAAATGTTCAAGAATTGAAAATACAGTGACATTAAAATTCAGATTGTTTGCAGTCAGAACAGGAAGGCACCTAATATTTGTAACTCATTGTGGGATATGATCCCAGGTGGGTCACTTTCATGGAGAGGAGACATGGGCAAGTAGAGGGTTTTAGATGATTCTGTTTCAAATTAGGCAGCATCATTGAAAAAATGAGGATTTGTAATAGCAAGCCATTAAAGTTACTCTGAGTTTTTTTACTTACTTATTTTTGTCAATTAAGGGACCAATTAGTAATGGATAACGATCTTTCATGTGTTTTTTTCATATGGAAACACTAGAGATGTAAATTCGAAAAATAATTTGCAGTGCCTAAAACAGATTACTTGTGTCAATTTGATGTACTTATTTAAGATCAATAAACATGGATTAAGTTGTGTTTTCAATGCTTATCAACCAATGTATCTATTAACCTGTATCTATTACTTTTTTAATAATTTGATTTTAAAAACAAAAGCAGAAAAAGCAGAAACTCTGCATTATATGTTGGATGCATCACCTTTTTTATATGCCAGCCATAAGGCAGAGTGTATTGTCTTATTGTGTCTGTCCATCTATTTGTCCATCAGCTTTTTTTGTCACAAACACGGCTTGGTTTTAATGACTAGTGCAGAGATGCCGCCTTGGCGCGGAAGTGAGCGAATCACTCAAAATTTGTACGAATTCGTGCACTTGGAAAGCAGTGATGCATGAGAACTCCTACAGATTAGTTTAAAGTCGCGCATATAAAAATATACTCTGCGCAGTATATAATTTTTATTTAGCTGTTAACCCATAACATGTTTCTCATGGCATAATTCACGCCACAAGTAGCGGTTTCGTAGCGCTTATCTCATTATCTGTCTTTTTCTGGTAGGCAACTGTTTACACATCTGAGTACTTCAGCTTGAAAAGAACGGTTGTTAAACTAAATTTTATTGGCACATTGGGGCCCTGGAAGAAGCATTGTCGAGGTTGAACATTGCATTCATGAAGGAAGTTTTACAAATGCATGTTTCAAGTAAGGGCTCCTAGAAAATCCAAAATGGCTGACGCACAACATGGTTCATCTTCAGATGACGATTTCGTTCGGCAAATACTGGCCGATGATAGCGATGATGACGATGATTTTTAAAGTTTTGAAGTATATGAGATTATTAGAATCCGGAAAGTGATACTGGAAATACCAGTGAGTAAATTTGAACCCGAAAATTATGTTGAATGCGAGTCCGATGTACATGCTGGATGGACAAAAACAGATGGCATGCTGGTCAACCCCATATTAAGCAGTATTTCGAAATTAAATGTCAAAAAGGCAGAAATCTATGCCTAATTAAAATACAGGCAATTTAAAAGTAGAGTGCAATTTTCATTTCTTTTCTCAAACTAACAAATTAAGCTCAGAAACGATCAACAGATTAATGCTTATACAACCAGAGGAGACATCTTTTGAGGATTTTGATTTAAATAGAGCAGGAAGAAAGAAAGAGACGGGGATATTATATGTTGGGTAAATATTGAAATATGGCCATTTCCTCCTCCACCTCATTTTTTTTCTACTCCCCCCCCCCCCCCTATTTTGGTGACAAGGGGGGGAGTTCCCCCCTTCAGACAAAATCCTGGCAGCATCTCTGCTAGTGGGAAAACTCAATGGGGCTCTTGGTGGTTACCCTTGCCTTGCTTCCTCTAATAACAAATTTATTCAATTTCAGATTTTATGTAAATGGAAAGGAACAAGTTGTCTTTAGATCATAATATTGTATCCCTGCTAGGAGAAGCAAGCAATATATTGTTGGATTTATTTTTCTTTCCCACCAGATAGAGTTATTATAAGGTTTTTACTGGGCTAGTGTTGTGACTCTGTGGTCTAAGAAAAATGAAACAGAAAGAAAGTGAAACCAACAATGTCATTAAAGTCAACAATTTATTTCTAGACAATTAAATTGAAAATTCAAAAGACACTTACAGTAACATGAATTAAAATCAAAATAATCTAAAAATCCTAAGCGTCCTAATCACAAGTCCTAAATATACAATGTTCCAAATGAATGATTGTATCCTTGGATGTGTTGATGTGCCAGTAGTCTTTAATGTCCTGATGTGCCAGTAATCTTTAATGTGCTGATTTCCAATGAAGTACTCCAGAATATCTTTGAATAAGTTCACATAAATCCCAAAATCATCAATTCAAAATCCAAAATCCAAAAGCCTATGAGCACTTTTATAATCCAATCAATATTTTAAATAATTCCTCTCTCTGAATTTGAAATGATTTTTCACAACTGTAATGGCTCTTTAAAGACTGATGTTAAGGTCGAAACTGAAAAACGGTCCTCTCAACCTGGTATATATAAAGATAGGTCACGTGACAATGTTCTGGAGTATATATGTTGTATGTGACTTTTGACGCATAATTATAAAGGAAATTCTGGTTTTATCTGTAAACAAACTCAACCCTGACTTCAAATGGAATAAACAACTTGTTTACCAAAACCTTCCATGAACTCAAATATTAAGTAAACAACCAAATTCAAGGACAATAGCGAAACATGTCAACATTATACTTAACATCAATGTTTAAGCAAATACTAAAGTCAAGAAACATTTATAACTTGCCTAAAATATTTATAATATTATATAAACAACATACATAACACTAGATAAATCTATCTTACCCTAGGGGTAGACAAGTTCTGGTGCTTCCATTTTGATGTCATTAAGATGATTTCATTGGTGTACCATATATTCTCACGTATAAGCCAATACCAACTGCAAAATGCACAGACCCAGATCTGCTGTTGCATAATGCGCTGGCAGGTCTGGGTCTATGCAGTTTGTAAGGACTAATCAGTAGAACAAACAACATAGACCCTGATCTGCCAGCACATTATTCGATGGCAGATCAGGGCATATGTTGTTTGCATTTGGACGCGAATTATACACGAGTATATACGGTATATATTGTGATGCATAAATCATACCCAGACTTTTCATATTCTGCGATGTTTTCACCAACAAATGATGCCTGTGATGGGCAAGAATTTTTTTTCTCCTCATGTATGTGGGCAAGATAGGGAAATCTTACCCTCAGGGAGTAAGATTTGTATCGGAGACTCGATAAGCCTGTCCCTGACACAAATTTGATCCCACTGGGTTAGATTTCCCTATCCAGCCTACATACATACATGGGGAACATTCTGTTAATCTGTCATACTTTATATGTGTTAGCCATTCTGTTAATCTGTCATATTGTATACAGGTCAGCCATTCTGTTAATCTGTCAAACTGTATACATGTTAGCCATTCTGCTTATTGGTCAGACTGTATATGTGTTTGCCATTCTGTTAATCAGTCATACAGTATACATGTTAGCCATTCTGTCAATCGGTCATACTGTACATGTGTTTGTCATTCTGTCAATCGGTCATACTGTATATGTGTTTGCCATTCTGTTGATCAGTCATACTGTATATGTGTTTGCCATTCTGTTGATCAGTCATACTGTATATGTGTTTGCCATTATGTTAATCAGTCATGCTGTATACAAGTTAGCCATTCTTATTCTCCTTGTCCAGCATGTAACTCTTATTTCAGTATACCTTAAGAGACCAAACTTCAGTGATGTATCTAGGTCTTCAAAGTAGGGAGACACAGTGTCCCCCTACCAAAATTTTGGGGGACATTGAGAACTTTAAGAGGACAGGCATCATTTTAAGATGAGAAAAAAAAAGACAGAAAAACCAAAATAAATCACAATTTATTTAAACAACTGAAGGTAAATATGTGCACTGACATCTTAATGAAAAAACTTTCTTGTGTCCATTCTCCACATTCAGAGTGCCGGCTGAAAGTCAAATTCTTCTAAGTCGGATTTGAAAGTTTGGTCTTAGCATCAACGCAAACCTTACAGAACATTTCAGATTAGGTACAAGAATCCAATGAAAGCCACGAAAATTTTGATTTCTAGTCCGTCAAAAACCATCTTGATCTGGTCGAAGTACAAATTTTCTTCACAATTGGCTCAGGATTTTGATCTATATCTAATTCTTTTTCACTTTAACCTACACCAGGCGGTGAAGCTTCATTTTTTTTCTCCAGAAAAAGTTGAGACTTCGTTGAGGCTTCGCCATTTTGAAAGAAGAACCCAGATTAAGTGGGAGTTACAGTCCTTGGATTCTTGTTTGGCATCACTACCAGTACCAGAAATCGGCTAACCGGATTAATTCAGTCGTTATATTCTGCTAATCTGCAGTTGTTCATAGGAATGACAGTGGATAGAGGGTGCTGAATTATTCAAGTTAGAAATCAGCTGGAGAGTTTGTTTACATTCCGTTGCAAGGATGTATATGCTTTAGATTGCCGACATGTCAACTTAGGTATGTTTTATCGGAATTCAAGAATCTGGAGAATTTAAATGTATTTGAAACATGTCTTGATCAAAATAGGGATTGACACTATCGGGTAGAGTTCACCATACTGGACACACTGTATTTTATTCTGGGGGACATCAGCGCAAAACTTGTGGCATTGCCACAATGCCGCACCCTAGATACATCACTGAACTTACATTGTAAATGCATATTAAGATGAAGGCTTGTACAAAACAGGGGTACCTTGTCTTGGTCACAAATAAATCTAGTTTCAAAATTATATATCTCCGTGGCATATTACTCCGAATAATCCTTTATTGTATTGCATTATATATTGGCCTGCATAATTCAAGACTATATCCTCTGACATCAACTTTTTCTTTGCAGATGAGAACATATCAGTAGATTGCACTGTACCTGTAATAGATGTAACAACAGGACTTGCCTGGGCCTATATATTGAATTATTTGGCCATGAATGTCCCAGGTTTGTGCCAAGGGTGTTTTTGTATACATTTTACGTGTTCAGTAACAGTCTAGTTTAATTTTGTTTTCAGCTTCTGTTTATCTGAATATAGGGCCATTGCTGCAAAATTTCTTTTGGTATAGCCATTCCCAATTTATAGTTATTGGGGGGTGGATTTATCTGTAGTAAATAATTAAAAACCCAACTATTTCAAGCTCTATACATAATTGCATGTTTTGTTTGGGGTTAATTTCAAGGTGCTCTGTGTTAAAACTGGATAATTTTCTACACATTTAGGGGTGTACATTAATGGTCCAAAATTGTATATGGCCATGCAAGACAGTCTTGGAGTATCGCTGTAATGAGGCCATGCGAAACAGTCTTGGAATATCACTGTAATAAGGACATGCGAGACAGCCTTGGAGTATCACTGTTATAAGGCCATGTGAGAGAGCCTTGGAATATCACTGTAATATGGCCATGTGAGACAGCCTTGGGGTGTCACTGTAATACAAGGCCATGAATTGGAGAATTTATTGATACTTATGTAGGTACAACTAATTTGGTTTATCAAATAGGTTACAGTACTCTCACATTTATATTAGACAGGGTCTGTGTTGCAGCTATTTTACAATAATTTCATACTGTAATAGAGTTCAAGGAAGTCATGAAAGTGGACCTTGTTACAGGAGAGGTGCCTTATACTAGGTACCTTACAAGCAAGACTGTGTAATAACTGACATGTTCCATACTGTGTAATAACCGACATGTTCTATACTGTGTAATAACTGACATGTTCCATACTGTGTAATAATTGACATGTTTTGTACTGTGTAATAATTGACATGTTTCATACTGTGTAATAATTGACATGTTTTGTACTGTGTAATAATTGACATGTTTTGTACTGTGTAATAATTGACATGTTTCATACAAAATTATATTATGTACAAAACCATGTTATGACATGCTATATTTTATGCAAAGTCACATAATGGGACACAGTAGGCCAAGAACTACAATTTAGTGAAATGCATTAAGCTGTAATTTCAAACATAAATTGACCCAGTATAATTGGATCCATATAAGTGTTTTATCAGGGATGGTCTTATATTAAGGTGCTTGTTAGTGAGGGATCAATTTATTTTAGTATTCAAGATCTCCAAACTTGTCAAACATTTAAATTGTCATCAAGATTTTCAACTGTCCTTATACATTACAAGTAAAAAAAGCAATCATATTTTATATCCAGTATTACCTAATTAATTTCTTGTTTTATGTATGCAGACTTAAGTTTAGAAGATAAGTAAGTCATAACATATATTATTTTAATGGTATGACTCGTATTATGATTGATCAAAAACATGCAGAAGTAATGATGTTTCAAAGACATACAGTCTTTGATTTTTACCTCACCTGTCTGAAAACAAAGTTTGTAGCAACTTACTTTGCATCAGTCATAAAGTTTGCATTTGTTAAGCAGAGATTTTGAGAATTTCATAGGCAGAGATTTTAAAAATTTCAGAGGCTACATTTGATAGCAGCAATTTTTAGACTTTCAGAGGCTGTAAAAACATTATGAGAAGTTTTAATTTTAATGCTGTAGTTTATATTGCGAGAAATATTGAATAAGTTAAGAGGTTTTCATGATCTTTTAAATTTCTATTACAGAGTATGTTAAACTGATGGATAAAGAATTTGGACAATGCACAGATAATCCAGTGAAGATTTACCTGCTTATCCCAGCATCGTGTAACACAAGGAAACAAAATGATCCTTTTACTGATTCAGATAGAATCAGATTCCGTACAAAGCTTGCAACAAAGAAGGAACATGTGTCAGGAACCTTAAGGACATACGAGCTCAATCTCTATACTGTTAATGAGGCACCTGGAAAGGTATATTTTTTTGGTGTAGATATATACAGCGTGTGAGAAAACCATTATGATGTCACCGTGCCAAGTCTGCCACTTTCTCCATCAAATACATTACCCAATCACATTAGCATTAGAATTACTCTCTGCTACCTCTGAATCCAGCCGTCCCTGAAAGACAAAAAACGTCTTTCCATCTATATAACATATTGACAAAGGGAAGCAAATCTTAAAGGTTAACTCCCCTTTAATCCCGCTAGGTGGCTACTGATATCCTGGATGTAAACAGTTTCAGGTTTTGCTTACAACTGTAAAGAGTTCCTCCTGGAATCCATTTAGATATTTACTTAATTTTGACCATCCATCATTTCTTTTCAGTGGTATAGTAAGTCAAAATGTTGTTTTACTGTTATGTATATTGAATTTATAATGTGTCCATGATTGTAAGCTGTACTTTAAACAGATTATGGTCATTTTGTAAACAACATTTTACTTAGCATTTGAGTTCAAGGCCAGTTTCATTAGTGGCTGGACTGTTATTTCCATGTCTTGTTATGACAAAAGTCAGGTATACAAAGTAATTTTCCATAAAAATTACTCATATTCTGATGTGAGAATTGTCAGGTACACCTGTTTATATATATATATATGGGTTTAGTGAACACATGATCATTTGGGTTCTAAAAGTCTTGGTCTAAACATCAGTCTGTAGAGAAGCTATTTTAAAATCAGATGTTATAGTTTTGAAAACCGGATATAATTCAGACAAAGTTATTATTTATTAAAAATATTCATTGGAAATACTAAAATGCTCATATATTTTCGGACTTTTTCGGATTTATGTGAATTCATTTAAAACATTCCAGATTACATCATTATGGTATGTCAGGACATTCAAGACTTGTGGTACATCAGGACATTCAAGACTTGTGCTATATCAGGAGATTCAAGGCTATGGGAATTAATTTGGAACATTATATATTTTTGGAGTTGTGATAAGGACACTTAGGATTAATTGAACTTGAATTCACATTATTGTAAGTGTCTTTTGAATTTTCACTTTAGTTGTCTAAAAATAAATTGCTTGTTGATTTTATTTGAGTTTGTTGGTTTCACTTTCTTTCTGTTACATATTTTTAGGCCATAGAGTGGTAACAATACATTGTGCATACAACATTTTTGTGATTTCTGGTAAATTTATTTGTATTTTTGCATTTTTCATACTGTTTGTTATTGTCCTTGTGATTTCAATTGGTAACACACAAATTTCACTGGTGAAATTGCTGTGCATTGTTATATTTCAATTTATTGCACTTTTCAAGTTATCTCGGTAACACGAGTTATCTTTATTTCAACAATGTGTATATTTGTTGTATGCACTTGTTTGCTTTTCTCTTTCAATACAGAAATGGCTAACATTTTCTTTCTCTTTGAGGACAAGAAGTTAGTCCCTATCACTGTTCCATGATGTTAGACATGTTTAGACATCATGGAAGAGATAACATTGGCAACAACAAGGACTGTTCCAAATTGCTGTCAAATTTCAACATATCCAGACAACGCTAACACACCTTGTTCCCAAAGTGGAACCTCTCCTGGGTCTTGACATGGCTCAACTCGTTTAAGTTTGAACCACTGTCTTCCACCTCACTGAAGCAGCTATCATACAAGACTTGCTTCCTGATAGCGCTAGCTTCAGCATGCAGGGTGAGTGAGCTGCATGCACTGTCCTTAGATCTGAACTACATGCAGTTACATGCTGACAGTTTAGTTGTTTTAATGATGCAGCCTGGTTTTGTTTATAAGAACAGGCTGCTGTCATCGCACTCTGTCAGTTGACCCAATCGGGAGAAGCAAAGCTGCAGGATCCCATATGTTCCCTCAGATGCTATCTGAAGTGCATGGAGGATATCCACAGTGGCTGTAAAAGACTATTCCCACCACTTAAGGTAGGAAAGCAAGGTATAACCCAACAAGTGCTGACCACTTGGCTAAACAGAGTTATTAAATCAGCATACTCTGAACTCTTACAGGATCAGGTATGACTAATGAAGATTTCAAGTGATGAAATACAAGCAATTTCCATGAAACTGGCCTTTGAACATAATATTTCAATTTGAGATATAGAGGAGTCAGTTGGCTTTCACACCCAGTCTACTTTCTCCAGCTTCTATTTGTGTGACATAGCCTTACAGAGGAGAGAGCTGAATCTAGTCAGGCCTCTGGTAGCTGCCCAGTTACCATGCCTCTTTCATGGTTTCGCCTGTTAGACTTTTGAATGTAAAACAATAATAAGGTGTGAGATCCCACGGGGATATATCTCACATGGTTGTGCTAAACTAATGTTAAGAGAAGTTCATCCTTTCAGTAGAGCAATCATGCTCCAACAGGGTGGCACAGGTAGAGGTTGGATGCTTAACATTTCCTCCTCCTCTTACCTATTCTCCTAATGTTAATGTGATCAGGTAATGTATTTGATGGAGAAAGCAAATTTTGTAGTTAATTATGTTTCTCCAACAATACTTACCCAATCACATTACTAAAATTCCCTCCCACCCTTCCCAGCAGTGAGAGCATCCTGTTAAAGGTTTTGCTCAAGTTAAAACTGGTTACATCCTGAATACCAGTAACCATAAAGGGGAGTTAGATGGAAAGACATTTTTCATCTTTCAGAGAGGGCTGGATTTGGAGGTAACAGAGGGTAAACCTAATGTTAATGTGATCGGGTAAGTATTATCGGAGAAACATAATTTACTTAAAAATTTGCTTTCTCTTTGAAAGACTGATTATATTATTTTTGTAAAATAAATACTATATACAGTAATATGTATGCAGAGTGTTATTCTTTTCTCTTATAATATCCTTTCAACCATAAAATCTGGGGGATATACCAATAATCAATTAAGTCTATCCAGTCATCCATAGTAATATTAATATCAATTAAGTCTGTCCAGTCATCCATAGTAATATTAATATCAATTCAGTCTGTCCAGTCATCCTTAGATTAAGTATTTGTAATGTGATAACTTGAATTTGTTATATTCTTTGCTCTAACCTGTTTTGTGTACAACCATCGAGTAGGGGAGGAACCCTTTTGTGTACAGCCATTGAGTAGGGGAGGAACCCTTTTGATTTGGGATTCAAAAGTCAAATGTCCAAGGCACTGAAGCCAGAATTGTGATTTTGACTTTCATACACTTTCTGTATCAATTTTTTTTAGCTCAATTGTTCATAAGGCCAAGTAAGTTTATGATATGGCCTTGTGTCCATTTATCATTGTTGTGGAATATCCATCTTCCATCTGTCAACAATTGCTATTTTCAGCTTCTTCAAAAAAAAACACTGCACAATTCAAACCAGACTTGGCAGACAGCATCCCGACATGAAGGCCTTTCAAGTTTGTACCAATGATGCAGATCTGACATCAAATATGGTGGTCATTACTAAAAATAGAAAAACAAGTTCTCCTTCAAACACATTCCCTGATCACATTAATGTTAGAAAAATAAGCTTACTACCTCTCAAATCCAGCCCTCCCAAAAAGATGAAAATCATCTTTTCCATCTATAGCATATGGGCAAAGAGCAGTAACTCTTGCTCATTACCTCCCCTTGCTGCTGCCAGGTGTGGCTAGTTTTAAGCTTTCACTACAGTATGGGCAACATCATATTGTAGATCTCCCACAAATCCTGTGTTTATCTCCATGATTTTCAACCATCCATCTTGCAATTTGGGTTTTTAATGTGTTGTAAGGAATCTACTACATGTGGTATACATTATTTTTTTATTTTGACCGATTTGTAAGTGAATTTATCACATTCGTGGACTTTGTTTATTCTGGCCTTATGCTCCAACATGGTATTACTGATGCATGTTTATGTTCATGCTTTTGCTTACTCGGTAACAGGTGTTGTTTTTGCGACTTATTAAAAATGTTTGAGACGTTAATTTATTAAGTTTTCGTTGTCCTTGTCATTTCAGTTAAACATTGACGAAATGTCCCAAATGTAAATAGTTCAAGGCCAACAAGGACATGCATGACATTTGCCTCCAGCATAAAAGGTACATTGTCTGTGACATGTAGAGTATGTGTGATCTGGTCAGAGGATATTTGGTCAACTGTCTTGCACTGAGCAGTTGGACGTTGAGTATCCACCCAAAGACAAAACTCACTTGAATGCCTTTCATACTGAGCTTCCACCCTTAGGTAAGAATTTTGCAGCTGTAAATATGACTGCTCCTATTTTCTATAAAGTTGACATGTTTTTCTCACTACATCAAAACTGGTATGCAGTATCGTAGCCATGTCATCGATGTTAGACTTGGCATCATTAGTGATTTTCTGGCTTGCCGAAAAATCGTAATGATCATGCCTGTGAGTCAACAGCCCAAATTATGAAAGTCATCAACAGAACAGGACATCATTCCATGCCGAATGCTTTGACTACCTCTGCTATCTTGGATTTGGTGCAATGAGATGCATGTCGACGTTTGACATCACTTAAGCCACATCATGCCCTGACATTGAGGATATCACCTTTTGGGTCACCATTGCCATTTGTAGGCAAAATTGAGGAAGTGAGAAAACAGGCAGCTCAGAAATTGACCCTCCAATTTGCCGTTTAGCCTCCAAAATTATATAAGCCCAATCAATCTCAACCTCTAAGGAGAGATGATCGGAGACAAAGAGATAAGGGATCATTTACTAACCAATCACAGAATCAGTCTGATTCCAATCATATGTCAGGAGGCAACAACCCACTCAGTTCAGGAGGCAGCCTTATAGAGGGGGCAAGAAACAGGATTTCTCATTCCTAAAGCCTCCTAACTTCTGCCATTGACTCACCACTATGACCACCAGCAGACAGCCTACTGGTGGGTGATAGACTTCTGCATTTCAACTATCATTGGATCGCTCTATTTCTGCAGAACAGATTGACAATCCAAGTCATTTCAGAGGGGCTTTGGATTTCATTTATCTAACACCCTCCTTTTTTTTGGCCTCTTCACTTGTGATGGACATATCATCAGATTCAGAGGACAAAATTATGCAACAGGACATCTGGTCATTAATTGACAAGCAGGCGGTGGAGATTGTTCAAAAACTGCAATCTCCAGGGTTCGATTCCAGGCCTTTCCTTGTGCAAAAGGCCAATGGCAAGTTCAGGCTGATCATCGACCTAAGCCACCTCAACCAATACATAGTTTCATGGAGGGGGGGCAGAGTGGTCTAAGGCACTTTCCTTTACAGATCACTGACATCTCACCTCAGTCCACATGGGTTCAAGTCTCGGCTCAGCCAGTGTTGGTATGTGAGAAGTCTGCCAGTAGCTTCTCATGGATTGGTGGATCTTCCTTGGATTTTCCTGGGTTCTTCCTCTACCAAATATACTAGCGGCCATGTATAGTCTACCATGTGCTGAAAAATGTAGTTAAACCCACAAAACACAAACACAAACGGTTCCACTGGGCCATCTTTTCATGTGCCCCTTACAGATGTCCTTGCTGACTCAATGGTACCCCTTTTCTGGTCCACTTGATCAAAAGGTCAGGATTATATACAAGGTAGTATCATTCCTGCATTAGTAGCACAACCATGGTTGGCTCATAATGGAAATTACTGCATTAGTAGCACAACCATGGTTGGCTCATGATGGAAATTCCTGCATTAGTAGCACAACCATGGTTAGCTCATGATGGAAATTCCTGCATTAGTAGCACAACCACGGTTGGCTCACAATGGAAATTCCACTGGAAAAGTCCCAACTGAAAGTTACAGTATGTACAGATGCCAGTTGCCAGGCTTTGATATTGTTAGCGGCAAGATGGGGCTGGAGGAGTTGCCTTATCACATCAGCCTTCTAGAAATGAAGGCTGCCGACACAATGTCAAGAAAGGTTCAGATCATTCATACTGAATGGTCCATCCATCAATCGGTCTTTCATTGGATTTGCGTGCTTTGGCGGCATCCGTTGATTGATCTGTTTGTGATAAGGTGGAATTGCAAACTGCCCACCTTTGTGTCTCATGTTCCAGACTCAGAAGCTTGGGTCATGGACACACTTTCAGTAAGTTGGGTGGAGTAGTGGGCCTTTGCCTTGGTCTTATTATTGAAAATATTACAGAAGCTGAGGGGTCAGAACTGCAAACTGATTTGATCACCCCTCTCAGATGGGACAAGGCCTGGGTGAATGATCTTGATTTGGCAATAGATCTGCCCAGGAAAATTCCGGCCAAGTTGAATCTTCTCAACAACTGTGGTCACATGTATTCCATCCCTGTCAAGATTGAATTCTCCTTCATGCCTGGCTCTTGTCAGGGGAACCTTGCAAAGGAAACAAATCATGCCATTGATTGTGGAGAGAATCTCCCAAGCAAGAAGTCCCTCCACTTTGAAAGCTATTCAAGGACTGGTACAAAGTCAACAACACTGTACCTTTGAGTGCCCCAATCCCACAATTGGCTGACTTTTTTCTCTGGCTGTATGAGGAGAAAAAGTTGGCCCCCAATAACCATCAAAGGCTACCGCTCCATGATATCTGACACTTTCAGGCATCATGGCAGAGGGGATATTAGTCGTGATTAAGATCTATCAGACTTAATAGCCAATTTTGACTTAAATAGACCAAAATCCCTCACCCTGTTTCCGAAATGGAAACTCTCATGGGTTTGGACATGGCTCTATTCAGATAAGTTCAAGCCTTTAGCCAGAGCCTCACTGAAGCTGCTGTCATACAAAACATGTTTCCTGATAGCTTTACCTTTGGCATGCAGGGTGAGCGAGTTACGTGCCCTTTCAGTGGACCCTAACTATCTCCAGTTCAGATCAGATGGTTCTGCAGTCCTAATGATGCAAGTAGGCTTTGATGCCAAGAATAGACTGCCGTCAGTGGGCAATCAGAGAATCATCATACACTCCCTCTTTTTCATTGATATGCAGAGAGAAGCAACCATGCAAGATCCTGTCTGCACCCTCGAGCATTACTTGAAGCGCTTAGAGAAAAGTCATGGAACAAGAAAATGACTTTCTCCCGGTGAATATCGGGAAAGAGGATATCACCCTCAAGCCTTCTCATCATGACTGAAGTGTGTTATATTCTCAGCGTACTCTGAGTTGCCTAATGAAGATTTGATCTCATGAAATGAAAGCGATCTCTGAGACCCTCGCTTTCGAACATAACATTTCAATATGAGACATAAGAGAAGCAGTTGGCTGGTATGTACAGTCAACCTTTTTGAGTTTATATTACCGGGATTTGGCTTTGCAGAGACAAGATTTGAAGTTGTCAAAGATCACATGACCATCAGCTCTGCTGCTTTCAAGTTAGGAGAGCATGTTATTTTTCATACAGGCAATCCAGCCTTTCTTCCCTTGAAAGATGCCTGGGGTATAGGTAGGATACTCGGCATTTCCTCATCTAAGTACTTGTTCTCCTAACGTTAATGTGATTGGGGAATGTATTTAAAGGAGAAAGCAAATTTGTTACTAAATTATGTGTCTACGAGAAAACTTGCCTGAACACATTAATATAAAACCCTCCTAACCCCTCCGCCATGTAAGCATCCTCATTGATTTATTTCTCATCTTAAAACTAGCAACACCAGGCAGTGGCAAGGGTAGGTCATGGATAAGAGTTACTGCCCTTCATCTATATGATATAGACGGAAAAGATGATTTTCGCCTTTTTGGGAGGGCTGGATTTGGGAGATAGCAAGCTTATTTTCCTGATGTTAATGTGATCTGGTAAGTATTCTTGTAGAAACACAATTTACTGAAAAATTTGCTTTCTCAAAAACTGCTTAAACCATTTCATATGGGATACAATTCCAGTCGCACTTTACCTTTTCATTCAGGATACAATTCTGGTCATATTTTCACTACATTCCATCTACAATTTATTAGAAGTGTGTTTTTAACCATGTAATACATCATTATTTTATGTGTACTTGTTAGAAAAAAAGGAAATAATTGTAGAAGGTGCACAAATGCTATATCATGCAGTGACAGCACGAGTTGAAAAACAAAAAACCAGTGGTTAAATTTAGATTTGAAAACTGAGTTTTAATGTGCAGAGATCAAAATGGCAGACTGTACTGAAGCAGCAAGCGATGACAGTGATCTGGATGCCAATTTTGATGAAAAAATATTTTAAAAACTATTTTTTTGGGGGGGGGATTGACGTTTTAGGCATTGAGGATCATGATCTTGACTGCAACAAAATGTACTATGCTGATGATAACTGGCTAGTAGACAATTTTATTTCAGAACTGAATTTTAATGTGCAGAGATCAGAATGGTGGACAGGACTGAAGAGGCAAGTGATGGCAGTCATGTGGATGCTGATTTTGATGAAAATATAGACAATTTTGTGGGGAAAATTTATATTTTAGGCAGTGGGGATCATGATCTCAACTACATCAAAATGAACTGAGTGGAGATAACTAGTTAGTTGGTTTTTTTACTCAGATATTGACGATGATGAAGACTTTGATGGTTTTCAAGCTAACTGGACATTTGAGAACTTCACTGCTCATTAATTTCACCTGTGTACCGAGGTTGGAAGGATAGCGATTCAACACCCAGATGAAGCTTTACCTTGTCATTATTTTGATTTGACATGGGATCAACATTTAGTTACAGAAACAAACCTTTACACAGAACAGGAGCACCCACCCTCTGCACCAAAATGGATGCCAATTAATATTCCAGTAAATGAAGGCATTTATAGGTTTAACGATTTTGTATGGGTGTTCTATGTCTCATCCATGAATAATTATTGGGGACAAAAAAGAGGATGTTCAAGACTAATTTCAATAGCATTATGTCCAATGATCATTTCAATAACATTATGTTCCATGACCATTTCAATAGCATTATGTCCCATGATCATTTCAAAAGCTTTGTGTCCCATGATCATTTCAATAGCATTGTGTCCCATGATCATTTCAATAGCATTATGTCCAATGATCATTTCAATAGCATTATGTCCCATGATCATTTCAATAGCATTGTGTCCCATGATCATTTCAATAGCATTATGTCCCATGACTAATTTCAATAGCATTATGTCCCATGATCATTTCAATCAGATATGGAACTTCTTACCTTTAACACATTTATTAATTATAAATCATGTGAAGTAACTCATATTTTTGTAAACAATTCTTAAAAATATAAATATGTGTGCATAATATTATGAAATTTACTGTATTTCTGGAAATGGACCAAAAATAATGAACTAAATTTGGGTATTTTTGCATTGAAATTTGTTATGGAATGAAATTACTGAAACAAAATAAACAGCTTTGTTGACTTTCCAGTTATGATCTGTTCCGCTTGCTCTCTAATTCTCATACAAGTAAATTAAATAAATTTTTAAAAATAATTTTTGACCTTCTTGGTGGATTTTTCTTATTTTAACCATCTTAAATGACATAAAATTCCCCTAATTTCATACCCTGATTTTAGATAGAAAAATTGCATTGAAAGTTAGTTTTTCAAAAAATGTAAAGTATGTTTGCTAGTTTACGTAACTTTACTTTGTACAGAATTTTTTACATCTGAAAATTTTCAGTGAAAAAATATGTGACTTTGTAGCAAATTTCATGCTTTTTAAAATGGTATGTAACTTTGAAAAATTATTTGAAAAACGGGTCCTGTAAAGCCAGATTGACCAACATAACTACATTCTCTCAAATTGATACATGACTGAGTAAAAAAATGTCCAGTTCTACACAACTGCCTATCTGATTGGGCTTCAGTATGAAATGGGTTAACAGAATTTTACCAAATTTGACAGAAAGCATCCTGGTATAAATGCCATTCAAATTTATATCAATGATGCTGATCCAATATCAAATATGTCTGACATTACGTGATTTTTTTTTTCACAGAATGGCTTAGCAGACTTTGACCAAATTTGATAGAAAGCATACTGGCATGAAGGCCTTACAAATTTATACAAATTATGCTGATTTACTATCAAACATGTCTGCTATTAATGTTGATCTGAGGGATTGAAAAGGTCATAGATCAAGGTATCTCTGACAGCTGCAGTCAGTTGGGCATCTGCCACTCCACATAAATTGGAATGAGTTTTATAATCATGATATTATCCATTTACAGGATACACCTGTTGCTGCTCAAATGGTAACACCTATAGGCTGCCTGTGGGAGATGGCTAAACATGGACCACTTTCAGGACTTAGGCCTGAAACACTGCATGATCAAGCATTGAAATTCTACGAATTAACAAAAAGGATCCTTGAAGAAAGTGTCAAAGCTGTGGAGATGAAACTTGCTGAGAGAGTGAAGCTTCTATATTATGATGGTCAGTACAGTTTGAAAATCACAATTACAGGAAAAAGAATAATTTAGTGGTATAGATGAAACTATCTTTGTAATGGTTCTGCAAGGGAAATTCAGGTCATATATGCTCAGTACTCTTTGATTCAGATCCTGTTTTCAATTCCTTTGGTGGAATTTTGCTTTTAATTATGTTTCTTTGATGCTGTATTTTGCACAGAATAGCATGGCATTTACCAATTTAAAGAAATTTAAAATCTCCTCGTGAGTAATGAACACTACTTTTCTTTGAAATCCTATTAAGAGGCCACAATTAGTTTCAAGTAAAGTTTTGACATGCACAAGATTTAACCAGTGTTAGTGTATACCATCTGTGGCTAAGTCATCTTATGTAATATGGTAGTGTTCACCATCTCTGAGTCATCCTGTGTAATATGGTAGTGTACACCATCTCTGGCTATGTCATCCTATGTAATATAATCCTTGTTAGTGTACACCATCTCTGACTAAGTCATCCTGTGTAATATGGTAGTGTACACCATATCTGGCTCAGTCATCCTATGTAATATGGCCCTTGTTAGTGTACACCATCTCTGAATAAGTCATCTTATGTAATATGGTAGTATACACCATCTCTGGCAAAGTCAACATATGTAATATAGCCCTTGTTAGTGTACACTATCTCTGGCTAAGTCATCCTATGTAATATAGCCCTTGTTAGTGTACACCATCTCTGGCTAAGTCATCATGTGTAATATGGTAGTGTACACCATCTCTGGCTAAGTCATCCTATGTAATATAGCCCTTGTTAGTGTACACCATCTCTGGCTATGTCATCCTGTGTAACATGGTAGTGTACACCATCTCTGACTAAGTCATCTTATGTAATATAGTAGTATACACCATCTCTGAGTATGTCATCCTATGTGATATAGTCCTTATTAGTGTACACCATCTCTGAGTCATCCTGTGTTATATGGTAGTGTACACCATCTCTGGCTAAGTCATCCTATGTAATATGGTAGTGTACACCATCTCTGACTAAGTCATCTTATGTAATATGGTAGTATACACCATCTCTGAGTATGTCATCCTATGTAATATAGTCCTTATTAATGTACACCATCTCTGGCTAAGTCATTCTATGTAATATGGTCATGTACACCATCTCTGGCTAAGTCATCATGTGTAATATGTTAGTGTACACCATCTCTGGCTCAGTCATCCTATGTAATATGGCCCTTGTTTGTGTACACCATCTCTGGCTAAGTCATCATGTGTAATATGGTAGTGTACACCATAACTGGCTCAGTCATCCTATGTAATATGGCCCTTGTTAGTGTACACCATCTCTTGACTAAGTCATCTTATGTAATATGGTAGTATACACCATCTCTAAGTATGTCATCCTATGTAATATAGTCCTTGTTAGTGTACACCATCTCTGGCTAAGTCATCCTATGTAATATAGCCCCTGTAAGTGTACACCATCTCTGGCTCAGTCATCCTATGTAATATGGCCCTTGTTTTTGTGTACACCATCTCTGGCTAAGTCATCATGTGCAATATGGTAGTGTACACCATCTCTGGCTCAGTCATCCTATGTAATATGGCCTATGTTAGTGTACACCATCTCTGACTTAGTCATCTTATGTAATATGGTAGTATACACCATCTCTAAGTATGTCATCCTATGTAATATAGTCCTTGTTAGTGTACACCATCTCTGGCTAAGTCATTCTATGTAATATAGCCCTTGTTAGTGTACACCATCTCTGACTAAGTCATCTTATGTAATATGGTAGTATGCACCATCTCTTGCTAAGTCATCCTATGTAATATAGTCTTTGTTAGTGTACATCATCTCTGGCTAAGTCATCATGTGTAATATGGTAGTGTACACCATCTCTGGCTAAGTCATCCTATGTAATATAGTCCTTGTTAGTGTACATCATCTCTGGCTAAGTCATCATGTGTAATATGGTAGTGTACACCATCTCTGGCTAAGTCATCATATGTAATATAGCCCTTGTTAGTGTACACCATCTCTGGCTATGTCATTCTGTGTAATATGGTAGTGTACACCATCTCTGGCTAAGTCATCCTATGTAATATGGCCCTTGTTAGTGTACACCATCTCTGGCTAGGTCATCCTGTGTAATTTGTCATGGGTGGTGTTCATGGCGAAGGTATTGATACTTACTGATGAAATTTTTTGGTGGATAATTCTTTACTAATTTGAATGTATACATTTATGGTACAAAATTTGGCCATATCAGACTGTATACATTTATGGTACAAAATTTGGCCATACCAGACTGTATACATTTATGGTACAAAATTTGGCCATATCAGACTGTATACATTTATGGTACAAAAATTTGGCCATATCAGACTGTATACATTTATGGTACAAAATTTGGCCATACCAGACTGCAACAACCTTGTACTCAAGTTTTAATGGTAAAATTTAGACCTGGTGCTCTAAGCATGGTCATTATGAGCAATACCTCATGTATTCAGGAGCTACAGTGGTTCTCATTTTGAGAGTCCACCCCTTTTATAAGGCCACCTTGCCCAACACCAAAATAGTATATTTTAACTATTTTATCCTCATGAGTGGTCACATTTTCATTGTAGAAGGGATAGCCTTATATGAGGGGGACCACTGAATGAGTAAAATTAAAGTTAGTGGACCCTACAATGAAAGCTAACTTCTTTTTCTGCCAGTCACCTTGCTTCTCTTACAGAATTTGGCATACATAAAGCATATTTTAAAGTAAACTTGCCCAGATAATGACAAAATGGAAAAGGGGCATAAATCATTGGCTCCATATCAGGGGCCCAGTGGAGGTGTGAAAAGATAAAATTGATAAAGACCATTCTGCACCATCTCAGGGACCAAAGGTGGTGTCAAAAGATAAATTCCTAAAGACCACTCGTGACTATTGCACCTCTGCTATCTGGCAATTCAATATACAATTTTTTATGTTGTTCCTATGCCAACCAGCTCGGTGGACACATGTATGTAAAGATTCTAACAAAATAGTTTCACTCACTTAACCCCTTTACTTAGTTGTGATGATTTGACAAAATCAGTTTAATATTTGTCTTGATTATAGTCCACCCTGTGGGTTCGGGGTTGTAGAATAGGTCCAATGCATCCTCACTGTATGTTGTAAGAGGCGACTAAGTGGATGCAACCTGTTTGCCATGGGTTGCATTCCATGTCGTTGGAGGAGAGGATCCTGGTAGTAGAGGAGAGGCTGAAGGTTGCCGCTGTGATGCAACACACTACTTTGGCTGCAACTTCATCGAGACAGGTGGTTTGAAGGTCATGGTCTGATCAATCAGCTAGTCATACCAGGCTTCAGGGGCAATGTTAAAAATATTCAATTTGACTGATTAACATACAGTTAAAATGTCACCTTTGTGAATAAATCACAAAGGATATGGCCTCTGAGGGTGGTAGCAGGGGTCAATTGAGTAATGTTTGTTCTTTGCTTCAGTATATCACACTATGTAGCCCTTACATGAGAAATGCAATAAATTGGCATAAATCTCTGTCCACTTGTTGGGCTCCAGGGTTGGTGGAAAGTTTTTAGTATGCCACTATGGGAAAATAAAACAGCAAAATTTGTTGTTTGAACTAGAGATTTGGATGGCTGCAGTGAGGCGGAGATGCTCAAAAATCTCAGCTCTTAGAATGTCTCACAAATAAACATATCAACATTCACCATTATGGCAAGTTGATTCCCACAATTACTTACATACTGACATTCAACTGTCTGCATCAATCAAAGCTGGGTTTTGAACATCCCAGTTGACCCTTTTTTTCCTAATTCTTTGCAGTGTTTCAACTGCCAGAAATATGTCCACCACAAAGATGGCTGAAAGAGGAAACCAGTCTGTTTCAGATGTGGGCAGGAGGGTCATAATGCATTGTCTTGCCCAAAGAAAATCTCTTCTGCAAATTGCCATGCAGAACATTTATCCGTCAAACACATTACCCGATCACATTAACATGAGGAAATTACTCTTCTGTACCTTCAAATCCAGCCCTCTCTAAAGGATGAAAAAATGGCTTTCCTTCTATATATCATATAGACTAAGGGAAGAAACTATTACAGATTAACTCCCATTGTTCCCACTAGGTGGTCACCCATATCTAGAATGTAACCAGTTTCAACTTTAGCTTGCTTCCAAAGAATCCATTGCAATTTATATTTAATTTTGACATCCAGCATTTATTTTCAGTGGTATAGTAAGTCAGAAAGTTGATGTACCTGGTGAATACAACATTTCCATTTTTCCTGGTGAATTATTCGTATTTATGAATTTTGTACCTGTCTTTATTGTCCATGTGATGTCAGTTAGTAACATTTAAGTTTTCACTGGTGTAATTGTGTTGTGCAGTTAAATTTCAGTTTATTATGCACTTCATAGGTCGTCTTGGTAGCAACCACGAGATGTGCCTGACCTGCACAAAATGTTCTTCCTCACATCCATGTAGCATGTGTGCAATATGGGCAGAAGACATTTGGTCATTTGGTCACAAAAAAAGGGCATGCCCTAAATATTCCAAACATGAAGCATTATTCATTCATCTGAATTCAGAATTGTTGATCAGTTTTATGGGGGACATCAAGATGCCTCTATCTCTCCCCCACCCCCCACCCCCCCACCTCCCACCACCAAGATACCTAAAACCGAGCCTATGGTGACAATCACTTCAGATCCAGTAGAAGCCATGCCAAACAATTCCACTCAAGCTTTATTGGAATTGCGTATGATATGCATACTACAGCGTGCTCTGTCATCTTTAATGTCAATGAGCAAGTTGGACAAAACTAGGACCATTTGTAACCCAATTCGGCAGCCCACTGGGCATGGACTTAGGAACAATGAAGCTGGGCATGCAGGATTACCATCTGACTTTGCCAGTCAGAGCGGTTCGCAAGTTATATATCGTTCACCATACACTATCCTGGCTGCTAACTAACAGGTCCAGTCATGTGGACAATCAATGTACGGTTTTGGTGGTCATAAATCGGTCATTTGAGACTGGCAAACAGCACATTACTTGACCGTTCCTACAGCAACAGTGTCCTATGATCAGCAGACTGTCCTGACTGACCATATACATATACCAGTATGTGGCAAACTGACTTCACAATTAGAGCCATCCAGCCCAGCCCAGCCGACTGCGCCAGATCGGCATTCACCAGCCGGACCATGCTCAATGCTGGACATGACTTGGCTAGTCCTACTAGTATATCCGACAGGTAGACCCTTTTTTATGAATGGTGGCAATTCAGCATCATCATTGCCATTCGGAATACTATACCCCTGGACACAGAGCATACAGGAGGAGGACAATCCCCCAGCCGATAAGGGTGGCATCGACTTGCCTGAAAATTCCAATCAGGACAATTTAATTTTAAAGAGAAATACAGAATTTTGCCTCTGCCTGAATGCCCTCCTTTTCTGGCAGCCAGTACTAGTACATGGTCATGGCCTCATTGGACATTGATAATGATGATGAACATCCATCCTTCAGAATTTTACCACAATAGTCAAAGATTGTAGAAAATACCCGGCAAGCCTGGTAATTTGAGGGCCTTCTTTTTGGTGAGTCAGTTCCCTATAACTTTATCACCACACTGGTGCAAAGCACATATCGATATTTATCATTTGGATGTACCTAACCTAGACAAGGATATTACTGCCATCAACATGTCTACTTCACTCTGTTATAAAGTGGACAAGTGTTTAATGCCACATCTAAGTTGGTTAGGAATGTTACTCCTCCACAGCAGTGGCAGTGTACCTGGATGATATACTGCAAAACATTTGATAACTTCGGTTTTGGTTTATGATATAAGCAACCTTCTCTACCTCATTCGCAGTTAATGTTGGATAGTCAATGTGGAGAAGTCAGATCTTGTTCCATCTCAGCATTTTGTTCATCAAGGAGAGGCCAACTACTTCATATGGAGTGGTCTCTCCATCTGTCCATCTTCCATCAAGTCTGCACCCTATGGAGCTGAACAATGCTATTCCTATTCATGTTCAAGGTGAAACGACCAATTGCCAAGCTTCATCTCTCCATTCCTGGGCCCAGAGGTATGGGCTGTTGACACCCTTTCAGTCAGCTGGGAGGCAATATGGGCATATGCCTTTCCTCCAGCAGTTCTAATATTGAAACTAATCCAGAAAATGAGGGGCAGGGCTTGCAAAATAGTTCTGATATACCTCTTAAATGGAACATATCCTGGATGAACAATCTGCTCGATTTGACAGATGTACCCAGGAAAATAGTAGCAACACCCATGTTGTTCAAGCAGCTGAGGTCGCCATTATTCCATCCACATCCAGAGAAACACCTCCTTCATGCCTGGTTCTTGTCAGGGATGCCCTGCATTAAATGAAGTTTGGTTCAATTGTGGAGAGGATCACAACATCAAGACGACCCTCCACTTTGAAGGCATATGAGTAAAAGTGGTGCATTTTCAATCACTGGTGTCACATTATCAACGTTAAACCTCTCTCAGCCTCCATCTCCAAACTGGCTAACTTCTTTTGTTTCCTCTTTGAAGACAAAAAGCTAGCCAGATCACAATCAGACACATTTACATACATGTGATTCTACTGGCCAAAAATACTGTTTTAAAGGCCATCTACCACACATACCATTAAATACTTCAAATCTACCACTTTTGAAAATTAAAAGAATTTTTTAACAAATAAGAATAAAAAAATACCCAAACATGGTACTTTTATGTGTTCTAGCAACACATTGGAGAAACCAGCCAGAACCAGTCTACTGGAGACCTGAAATGTTTTACCATTGCAATGACCGGTGCGATGATGCATGGCTGAGTAATCGGATTCAAATTTTTAAAGAACAGCTAACGTGTGCACAGCAAGCTGTTAATTGATTACCTTATTGTTGTAATTTGGAGAGTTTAAGGACAAATGTGGGAAAATTTGGCGCCCTTTGGAGGAGGGCCCAGTCTGCTTCCTCCAGCTTCTATTTGTGCGACATGGCCTCACAAAGGAAAGAGCTGAATCTTGTTGGGCCACTGGTAGCTGCTCAGACAGTTACCCCACCCCGACAGCACAACCTCAGCCCCAGGCGTGACCTTGCAACTTTTGCCAGATTTGCCCAGGAAACTTTTGAATGTAAGGCAAAATAGCCAGGTGTGTGATCCCACAGAGATTGCCTACATATGTGTATAAAACGCATAATCTCAGTTGTGCTACCCTCACGTTAGGAGTTCATTCTCTCAGTAGAGCAGTCATCATGCTCCTCGAGGGTGATGTAGGTAGAGGTTGGATGATCAAGCATTTCCTACTCCTCTTACCTATTCTCTTAATGTTAATAGGATTTTTTGTAAATTATGTTTCTCCAAAAATACTTACCCGATCTCATTACTATCAATCCCACCCACCCTTCCCCACAAATACAGGCATCCTGTTATAGGTTTTACTCAAGCTTAATTTGGTTGCATCAGGATACAGGTGGCCATCTATTGGGATCAAGTGGAGTTAATCTGTAAGAGTTACTTCCCTTTGTGTATATCATTATATAGATGGAAAGATATTTTCTGCCCTTCCGAAAGGGCTTGATTCATAGGTAGCAGAGTAATTTCCTAATGTTAATGTGATTGGGTAGGTATTTTCAGTGAAACATAATCTACTAACACGTGAAACAGGAAATTTGTGGAAATTCAACACCAGTGCAGCTAGAATGGAGTAGAAACCTTCCACAAATACTGTCTGTACCCAAACAGACATTTCATGGCCAAAAGGACAAACCAAATTCATTGTCTTCATGCCACCAAAACCCATCCTAGTAGCTACACTCCCACACAGCAAAGTACATAGAGCAAATAATCATTGTGACAGTGTAGCAATTAGGACATATAATGCTACCAATGAAATACTGTACCACCAAAATTCAGCACATGAAAAGCACAGCAAATCACAGGCCCCAGTGGATGTAGAATCAGTGTGCCACAAAAGATTCACAACTCTCCTACTGAGAAACCAGTTAAATTGGCAACAGTTAAAAGAGCAACAGTGTGGAGTTAATATGTAAGAGTTACTTCCCTTTGTGTATATCATATATAGATGACAAGATATTTTTTCCCCTTCAGAGAAGTAGCAGAGTAATTTCCTAATATTAATGTGATTGAGTAGGTATTTTCAGTGAAACAAAATGTAGTAAAAGGTTTCCTTTCTCATACTCTGAAGACTGTCCTAAGTACTAGAGAAGGAGATCTAACGTGTGACCATAAAATTTGTGGAAGCCACTGTACCCAAACAGACATTACATGGCCACAAGGTCAAACCAAATTCACAGTGTTCATGCCACCAAAACCCATCCTAGTAGCTACACTCACCGAGAGCGAAGCACATAAGTCAAATAATCATTGTGACAGTGTAGCAATTAAGACATAATGCTACAAATGAAATACTGCCAAAACCCAGCAATTGAAAAATGCAGCAAATTACAGGCCTCAGTGGATGTAGAATCAGTGTGCCACAGAAGATTCACAACTCTTGTACTGAGAAACCAGTTTAATCGGATCCACCAAAAGAGCACCAGCACACTGGCGCCAGTGGAAATGCATTCTCTAAACCAAATAAGGAGAGGATTAAAGAATCTACTAGACTTCCAAAGAATCTGATGATCATATCAAGCTCTTTAATAAGTTTGGGAGTCTAGAGAGTATTGGAACTGGAGAGCCCCTGATATTGCACTAGGAAAATCACAAGAAGTCATGTAATTCCACCACTTTCATAAGTATGTCTGACACCATAATACAATGAAATTTCTGGGGTTTAAAGGCAAATATTGATGAAATTAGTTTTCTACTTGAAGAACATGATCCAATGGCTGTTTTTCTTCAGGAAACCTTTTAAAAAGAAAACAATAAAGTTAATCTTAAAACCTTCACCACATACAGCAGCTTGTCAAGAAAAACTGATAAGGCTGCTGGAGGAATGTCCATCATCATAAATAATAAAACTCCACACAGCCAAATTAATTTCAGTACTACTTTATAGGCTGTAGCCATTTGTGTCATTACACAGAACTCTTTCACTTTGTTCATTATAACTCCCCCCAAGTACTCCAATCAATCCATCTCAAATTGACCATTTTACTGAACAGTTGCTGGCGCCTTCTATTTTGTTTCACATCTTTAATGGATACCATACACTTTGGGGCTGTAAAGATATCAATGCCAGAGGGAAGAAGACAGAGGACTTTAGACCTGACTATCTGTAAATCTATCTCTTTTACTTGACTTCTCTTGGGAAGTTGGTGAAGACCTATGTGGTAAGGACCACTTTCCAGTATATTTAAGAAGTAAGATTCCCAAACCTCAAGGGCTCAGGCAGAGATAGAAATTGAACAAAGCAGATTGGGAAACATTTCAATCCCTTTGTGAGTCAAATCTGACAGCTGATCATTTGGACAACATAGTGGATCCAATGCTATAGTTTGCAAAAATACTCCAGGGAATACAATACCAAAAATGCTGGGAATACAATACCAAAAACTTAAGCAATTCCTAAACATGTCAATTAACCTTGGTTTGATGATGCATGCAAATATGCCATCAGGGAATGGAAAAAGGTCCTTAAACATTTCAATGCCAATCCAGCAACTAAAAAACTGAATAAATACTGGATATACCAAGCAAAAGCTCGTTCCTATGTCTCAAGGTTGAACTCTCACTCTATTAAATAAGTATTTAATATGGTATAACAAATCATTGGCAAAAATAAAAGCAGCTGTATGAAGATTTAAAGACATCTGATGAGATGGTTACAACTGTACTAAAAACCTCAAATACATTGGCCAAAACATTAATGGAATAACTCCTCACAAGAGAATTATTCTGAACTTCTACCATGTCAAAATCTTGAAAGAAAAGGATCTTCTAAATTTCATATCTGCTAATGCTGAAAATTACAATAAACCTGTCACTGTCAGAGAGTTACAAAACTTTCTTGATTGAGCCCATGACACTTTATCAGGACCAGATGATATCCAGTATCAACTTCTGAAACACTTACCTGACACAGCTCTAAATACACTTCATTAAAATTTGGGAAACTAGCAACTTCCTGTAGTCTTAGTGAGAAGCAGTGCTGATACCAGTACTAAAACCTGGAAAACACCCTACTGACCCTTCCAACTGTCATCCCATATCATTAACAAGCTCTTTTTGCAAAACCATGGAATGGATGATATATGAGAAACTACTCGGATATCTTGAATCCAACAAACTACTATCAGACGTTCAGTGTGGATTCAGATGTCAGAGATGCACTGTAGACCATTTTGTCAGACTTTAAGCATTTATTTGAGAAGCTTTTATAAAGAAACTTTGTACATTCTAAAACCAAACTTCATTACATCTTTTGGAATAAGAATTTGTCATCACTTAGAATAAGGAAAAATCAATGTTGGAAATATTGCAGAATTCAGTATTCCCAAATCACCTTCATGGTTAAAAAAATCTCCGAAAATAATATTTTACCTTTGCAAATTCAAAAAGTCCTCAACAAATCCTCTAGTTTTTCAGAGTAAATTCAATGAAATCAGAGCCCCCAATCGTAGTCACATGTCCCTGTATACAAATGGTCGGAATGATGGAGACAAATTTGGAGCTGCCATTTTAACACCCCATGGCACCATCTCAGGCTGGTTACCAGATAAAGCCTCAATTTTTACTGCAGACAATGTAGCCATTCTTAAAGCTTTGAACTACATTGAAACCTCTTGTCATTTTTTTTAATTTCATTTCCACATTGAAAGCCTTGCAGAATCTTAAACCTGACAACTTGTTAATATCCCAGATATTGCAGAAACATGATCTCCTCATACAATCTGAGAAAAGTATACTGTACTGTTGGCTGCCTGGTCACATTGGTAATGAAAGGGCAGATAGCAGCCAAAGCTGCCCTAAAGTTACCCATCTCCAAATGGAAGATTCCATATACTGACTTCAAATATTGTATAAATCAGCATGTTCATTATACTTGGCAATATGTGGAATAAAAACTCCACAAACAAACTCAATAATATCAAATGCACTATTGGAGAGTGGCATCCCTCATATAGAACAAATGAGAGAGATGAGATGGTATTGTGCCGATTGCATATCAGACACACATACCTGACTTGTGCATACCTTCTGAAGGGTGAACCTTGACTGAAATGCATACCATGCCAGTGTCCACTGACAGTGGAGCAAATTCTTTTTGAGTGTGTCGATTTCCACCCTGTGAGACAGAAGTATTATGATGTGAACTGCTCAAAGAAACTGTATGAGGAGATACCACCTGAGAAAATCTTGGACTTTTTCAGAGAATGCGGTTTATACAACGTGTTATTTTTTTATACATTTTACAGAATTTTAATATCTTTACGTTTTATATTTTATTTTGATGTACTTAATGTTTACATTTATTTGAAAGGGTTTATCTTTCTAAATTTGTATGCAGTTCATTTTGACCTTTTTCAAACTTTATCTTTAGTTGGCACTACATAGCCACTTCTGTGCTGAGGTGCTGTTAAACACTTCTACATACATACATACATACATACATACATACATACATACATACATACATACATACATACATACATACATACATACAGTAATCAATATTTAAATACAAGGCTATCATAAAAAGACAAAATAATATCGAGTGATTTTATCCTGTTTCATATGGAAGAGTATTTGAACTCACCCCACACTCATCAGAATAATGATTCTATTTAGTGCATTCTACATAGGTATTGTTGGGACACAGGGTTTGCTGGTGGCACAAAATCAAATGAACTCTACTCAAAAGAGAATGGCTGTTTAATCTTACAACAGGGCTCATATTATATTAAATCTAAGAAATGAGTTGAATAATATCTACATTTTGTGAGCTTTAGTAAGCAATGTTTGAAACATTAATAAATATATTTCTTAAATTTACTATAAACTGAACACCACTTGCAATGTAAGATTTAATTTATCATGTATCAAAATGGAGCTTTTTCCATAATTTGGTACTTGATTATTGATATTGCTTGAGTAACTCTTGGACATCTCAGATATTCTGCTTAAATATTGTATATCATGAAATATAATACATATGTGTAATATAAAAAAATATGATTCAGGTCCTTAGAATGTCATATCATGGCAGTCATGTGATCAAAGGTGTTTTCTATTACAGATGAGAGGTGCTCACCAGCAGATGCAATTATTGGTGTTTTCTATTACAGATGAGAGGTGCTCACCTGCAGATGCAATTATTGGTGTTTTCTATTACAGATGAGAGGTTCTCACCAGCAGATGCAATTATTGGTGTTTTCTATTACAGATGAGAGGTGCTCACCAGCAGATGCAATTATTGGTGCTTTGACTCATTAGGACTACGATCAGTAGTATCAGACTTAAGCAGTAGTGTGGAACCATCTTGATGCAACCAGTTCACCTTTGCACTACATTGTGATGTTAAAGAATTTCTCAGTAATAAGACTGACGGGCCAGCCTAATCAATTATGTAAAAAGATGGGGATGAGCTTGTTGTCAAATGTGTCCTTTATACATATTTGTGGAAATTTTATAAAATGTAGGGGGTGGGCCTATCATCAAGCCTGGGTTTATCATTGAATAAATACAATAATTAAATGTTTAATGTTACATTTGACCTTCAGAGTTTTATATTTGTAAATGTTGTTTTGTAGACCCAAGTCTTTTATGGATTAGGAAAAATTACATGGAAACCGGTCTATATAAGAGACTTGAGGGACCAAAAAATTTTGTTCTTATGGATACTTTATTTTGTGTCATTGTATGACTGCAGTGTATTTTACAACTTTAACAAATATAAGGAGAGATAATAAGATAAAATATGACAAACCTTTAAGATATATGTCATGGCCGTCAAATCTTTGGTACAAAATCCTTGCAATTTGCTTTCTATACATGCATATTCTAAAGCAGAAGTTGGTGTTGAAATTACAGAAATGCAGACTGGTTTTTGCATGTTTCAGGGCATAAATCATATTATTAAATTATACCTTGAAACCATTCTAAATATCAGGCATTACTTACTTGCCAATTCAACACAAACTTCTGTTGTAAACAAAAAATTGTGTCTGCTAGGAAATTGTCAGTGACCTTTTTTTTAACACCATGCAATGATTGAGGGCAACAGAGGGCATGAAGATTGGTCATATTTTTGTCTTGTTATCAAGTGCTATTTTGTTCACTGCACATCTAGAAAGGCACATACCATAGAGTCCTTTAAATAAAGGTGTCACTGTACCATATCAGGGGTTGAAAATTCACTTGCACAACTCAAAATGACAAGTGAAAATATCTGAGTGAATTTTGCCATATTGGAATTGTGTCGATCAAGGGCTGACCAGTGTTTTTTTAATGACAGAGATGCTGTGTCAACAATATTACCAAATTTATTCATTGAAAATCCATCATTTCTACCAGAACTTTGTTTTTTATTTGTTTCTGTTGAAGCTCATAACAAGCAGTTTGTTCTTTCAGATTAATAAACACTTACCAGAGGGAGAGCAGGCTGGTTTCAGTTTGAAATTACTTACAACTAATGTTTGAGGGTCACAGAATAAGTTCCAGAAACAACCGTTCTAATGATTTAATTTAGATCAATAACACATCAGCTTTTATATTTCTGTAGTAGCTGGTTGAGTAAGATTTTATTCTGGTGGGGTAAAAAAGTTTACTTGCCTGACTGGGTGAGTATATTTTTTGGAGATTTTTTTAACCCCTGCATTTTGAAAAAGTTACAGAGTTATTTTATACAGATCCTTAGATATATCAAGCTCATAGAATTTAAATGCATTCTCTTATTTAAGTTTGGACAGAACTCTGAAATCTGATCTTTGATTGGCTAACATAAACTTACTGACCAATCAGGTATCACAATTTTGACTTGAATCTGAATTTTAGCATCAGAAGGATTGTATAACCTACAAGTTTACAGAGTGCTTCATGTAAAATAAAAATTCATTGCATCTCATTTTGTAATTACTTTGTTGCCATGGCACCAAATTGTCTTTCATGTGTTTATGTTCTGTTCAACATTAATCATTAACAATCAATTTTTACAAATAATTGTCAGTGTTATCACTGTTTCCTTTGTAAGGATTAAAAACTGTAAGAAATTGTGAAATGACATAAGAGCAGTTTGTAATATTTTTCTGAGTTGGCAAAAAAAAGCAATAACTGTGTTACAAATAGACCAAACAATATCTTATGCAAACTTTTTTATGGAAAACATTTGAAAAAAGAGAAGGGAGATGTTGAAGAAAGTTTACTTTCGTATTAACTATCTTGTTCACCTAATAGTGCATTTGGTTACTCTATTACCATGTAAATAAATGAAAATTCATGTTACTCAGCTGGCCCTATGAATCACTGACAATTCATGTTACTCAGCTGGCCCTGTAAATCACTGACAACTGGTGTGACTCGGCTGACCCTGTGAATCTCACTATAAAATTAAACTCGGTGAAATGTGTTGATTATAAACAGATATTTGTTTTAAACCAGACCCATGGAATATAAATATTCAGACATTTATAATTAAGTTACTGTACTTGGCAGCTTATAGAATCTATCAGTAAAGAATGTCTTGGGATTTGTAATGACACTGTTCACTAGGAATAAATCCATGTATTTGTAATGACACAGATCACTATGCATAAATCCATGTATTTGTAATGACACAGTTAACTAGGAACAAATCCATGTATTTATAATGACACAGTTAACTAGAAATAAATCCATGTATTTGTAATGACACTGTTCACTTGGAATAAACCATGTAATGACACCGTATAACTAGGAATAAATTCATGTATTTGTGGTGACACCATTCACTAGGAATAAATCCTTGTGCTTGTAATGACACAGTTCACTAGGAATAAATATATCTATTTTTAGTGACACCGTTCACTAAGAGTAAACCCATGTATTTGTAAAGACACAGTTAACTTGGAATAAATCCATGTATTTGTAATGGCACCGTTCACTAGAAATAAATCCATGTATTTGTAATGACACCGTTCACTAGGAATAAATCCATGTATTTGTAATGACACCGTTCACTAGGAATAAATTCATGTATTTAGAAAACAAACAATTATGCACAGCGAGTACTCATAGCTTGGCATAGTAACTAATGAATTGAATATTTTAAATCATGGTGTGGATCTTTGATTTTTGAATTCTGTCAGTGTGTGATGCAAAGTTTTGTTTCTTGCTTACATTCAGATTCATACATTAATCTTATTAAAATCAAGATCTGCTTATAAATAGATCTGATGGCAGCCAGTATGAGTTTATGTTCTGTTGACCTTTTGATTCACCAATTAAATTGCAGTTCTCATATTTATGAAGGTGGACAAAGTCATTTCGAGCATATCATTACTAATGATAACTCTCTCTAACACAAAATGCAACAGAATATATGATAGGCTAGTTAAAGTGGAGAGGGAATTATAAAGGTCACTATTAACATTTATCAGTGTATGTCAGATCTTTAATTCGGAGAGATAAATTTTAATATGATTGATTCATACATTGGTCCCTGGCAATAATTTACTGTCACAAATTCCCGTGTGAAAAAAAACCCACCCACATTTGCCTTTATGTGATTTCTTTAATGAGATGAAACAAATTGCTTTCATTAACTCGTCATGACGAAAATATCATTTTATTAATTAAGTCTTTTGGACACATGGTTGCTCATGACTATAGTGAGAGGCAATTATACAGTACATTAGCAATCAGTTTGTGTCCTTTTCATAGCTAAATCAATTCAGTCCATTAAGATCATTTGTCAGTCAACTGACCTTAAGGTCATGTAAGCTGGATGGTATAGTAAATCAATTCAGTCCATTAAGATCATTTGTCAGTCAACTGACCTTAAGGTCATGTAAGCTGGATGGTATAGTAAATCAATTCAGTCCATTAGGATCATTTGTCAGTCAACTGACCTTAAGGTCATGTAAGCTGGATGGTATAGTAAATCAATTCAGTCCATTAAGATCATTTGTCAGTCAACTGACCTTAAGGTCATGTAAGCTGGATGGTATAGTAAATCAATTCAGTCCATTAGGATCATTTGTCAGTCAACTGACCTTAAGGTCATGTAAGCTGGGTGGTATAGTAAATCAATTCAGTCCATTAGGATCATTTGTCAGTCAACTGACCTTAAGGTCATGTAAGCTGGATGGTATAGTAAATCAATTCAGTCCATTAGGATCATTTGTCAGTCAACTGACCTTAAGGTCATGTAAGCTGGATGGTATGGTAAATCAATTCAGTCCATTAGGATCATTTGTCAGTCAACTGACCTTAAGGTCATGTAAGCTGGATGGTATGGTAAATCAATTCAGTCCATTAGGATCATTTGTCAGTCAACTGACCTTAAGGTCATGTAAGCTGGATGGTATGGTAAATCAATTCAGTCCATTAGGATCATTTGTCAGTCAACTGACCTTAAGGTCATGTAAGCTGGATGGTATAGTAAATCAATTCAGTCCATTAGGATCATTTGTCAGTCAACTGACCTTAAGGTCATGTAAGCTGGATGGTATGGTAAATCAATTCAGTCCATTAAGATCATTTGTCAGTCAACTGACCTTAAGGTCATGTAAGCTGGATGGTATAGTAAATCAATTCAGTCCATTAAGATCATTTTTTAGTCACCTGGCTGTAAGGCCACATGAGCTGATGGTGTGGTTCTTTGTTCATTGTCTGTACACATGGCTTTTAATTTTGTACAAGTGACACCGATCTGTAATCAGATATGTCTGCCATTACTAAAAATAGAAGAACATTTAAATTACTTCTCATAAACCACTTAACAGAATTTGACCAAATTTGACAAAATCATCCTGGCATGAATGGCATCCAAGTATATACAAATTATGCTGATCTGCCATCAAATATGGCTGCCATTGCTAAAAATAGAAAAGCCTTTAATTGATTTCTTCTGAAAAACTGCTCAGCAGAATTTGACCAAATTTGACAAAATGCATCCTGGCTCAGAGGGTTTTCAGTTTTATCAAATGATACTGATCCACAGTCAAATATAGCTGAAGGTACTAAATTTATAAAAATCATTAAATGACTTCTTGTCAAAAACCAACAGAATTTGACAAAAAGGCATCCTGGCATTAAGGCCTTTCAATTTTATACAAAAGATGTAAATCTGGCATCAAATAAGGCCACTTAAAAAAAAAGAAGAAAAAACTTTAAATGACTTCTCATAAACTGTTCAGCAGAATTTGACCAAATTTGACAGAAAACATACTGTCAAATCTGGCCACTGTTACTATAAATAGAATAGCCTTTCAGTGTCTTCTTTTCAAAAATTGCTTGACAGAATTTGAATAAATTTGACAGAAAGCATTTTGGTATGAAGGGCTTAAAAGTTGATACAAAATGGCACCAATCTAACATCAAATGTGTGTGCTGCTACTAATAATAGAAACAATTTTTATTAACTTCTAAAAGGCTATTTAACAGAAATTGACCAGTAGGTTCCTAGCGTGAAAGGCTTTCACATTGATCAAAATGATGCCAATCCACCATCAAATCTGACCATTGTTAGAAAAACATTTACGTAGCTTTATCTAAAAAAAAAAAAAAACTTTACAGAGTTTGACCAACTTTCACAGAAAGCACTGGCGTAGAGGCATTTAAGTACTGGACAACTGGTGATCAGTATCTAATACGGTTGAATATATAACAACTAGAGAAACCATTATACAGTTGAATATAAAACAACTAGAGAAACCATGCTACAATTGTTTTTATAATATATACAATCAACAGCATTGAATGAAATTTCTACAGAAAGCATCCTACTGCCCAAGATTTCTTAGCAAACTGCTCTTGTAATTGGCTATTAGTCAGATATCAGCCATTTGAGCCATCTCACATGGGACACTTGTTCCTTGCACATGGAATCAGACAATATAGCAGGTTGAAGACTGTGCCATATAGAATTTATATAATTTTGTTGTTAAATTGTTTGTATTGAGTAATACATTTTACTGAATGATTCAGTCAATTTCATAATTGTATAGACCAGTAGAGCTTTTGGGATGGTCTGTTATCCATCGTCAATCCATCCATTAGCACATGTTTGTTATCTCTACTCCTTCTGAACTACTTTGAGGATTGACATGAAACTTTACACACGCATGCATCACTTGGTCTAGTTGATCCTAAATGAAAAATGGTGCTGCTCATACATCGAATATTACCACTACAGCAGCCATCTTAAAAAACCTTGTTTTTGCTGCTTTTCCTGAATGCATGGTCATATGAACATTGAGTTTTCACTAAAGGTGGCGCTCTACAATTTCATATTTTGCATAGGGTTTAATTTTTTGAAAGAAAAAGAGTTAAAGAGTTTCCCAGGTTTTCCTCACTTGTTAGGTATTGATAAAAGAACTTGTAATTCCCTTTATTTTGGTGCATGATTGATAGGTGTAATTTGGGTTATAGAGTATACAGCTTGGCCTTACTTCAGATGTGCACCTATCAAAAAACTGCTAGCTCCAGCTTTGTCATTTTCACTTCCTGGACTTAAAAGGTAAATTGTTAACAAAAGAGCCAATAACTTTTTAAAATTTTTAATATATATTGTAATTCATTCATTGCACTTTCAGAAGCTGGTATTGCCTACTCTGGCAAAATTTGTTTTCCTTATTTTAATAACTGCTAATGTTAGTGTACTTTGGACTAGTTCAGGCAGATTTATCAAGCACATGAAAGCAGCCATTTTGTGTGCTTAGATCATTTACAATTTCCACAAGTACAATATGTAAAGAACTTTCAACCACAGTACATGAAAGTAGCATAGAGGTATGCCAACATTCTCTCCACTGTGCATGCTGCAAGTACAAACAACTTCACCATACACCTGTCACTCTGTCAGCAGTTTGCAATATCTATAGAGCAGCACCAAAACACTTAGGATATCTAGTTGGTCCTAAATGAAAATGGTGCCAATCTAACATCCAATATGGCCACCACAGCAGCCATCTTGAAAATCTTGTTATCACTACATCTCCTGAACGAAAAGTCATATTGACATGTGGTGTTCACCAGAAGATTTCTTATGAGATCTAGCTGGTCCTAAAAGAAAATGGTGCCACTTGCACATATAATATGACCACCACAGCTGCCATCTTGAAAATCTTGTTAAAGCTACTCCTCCTGAATGGATGGTTGTATCAAATTGTTTTTTTTTTCTACAGACTTCTTATGTCTAGTTGGTTCTAAATGAAAATGTTGCCACTTAGACATCCAATATGGATGCCACAATGCCCATCTTGAAAAATCTTGTTTTCACTACTTCTGCTGAATGAATGGTCATATCAACATGGGGTTTTCACTAACAGACTTCTTATGATATCTAGTTGGTTGCAAATGAAACTATGTGAATCTGACCTCCAATATGGCCACCACAATAGCAATCTTGAAAATCTTATTATCGCTATTTCTGGTATATAACTGGTCATATCAAGATGGTGCTTTCACCAAAAGACTTCTTATGATGTCTAGTTGGTCCTAAATGGAAATGGTGTCAATCTTAATATGGTCACCATAGCAGCCAACCTAAAAATCTTGTTATTGTTACTCCTGCAAAACGGAAAGTCATATCAAAATGGGATTTTCTCCTGAAGACTTCTTAAGACATCTCACTGGTCCTCAATTAAAATGGTACTGATTTGATGTCCAATATGACCATCATGGTAACCATTTTGAAAATCTTGTTATTGCTACTCCTCTTAAATGGAAAGTCATTTTGACATTGGGTTTTCATCAGAAGAGCTCTTTTGGTGTCTAGGTTGTCCTAAATGAAAATGATGCAAACTGACCTCAATATGGCCACCATGGGGGACGTCTTGAAAATATTTCTATTTCTACTTGTCCCAAATGAATGGTCATATCAACATGGGGTTTTCACAGATACACTTATATGATACCTAGTTGGTCCTAAATGAAAGTGGCACCAATCCTACATCCAATATGGTTGTCACAATGACCACCTTGAAAACCTTGTCATCACTACTCCCCCAGATTTGATGGTCATATTGACTTATAATGATGTCTACTTAGTCCTAAATGAAAATGGTGCAAATATGACATCCAATATGGCTACTACAGCAACTAATTTGAAAATCTTGTTATCGCTGAAGAATATCCGAGATGGTTTCAACACTCAGTAGTTAAAAGAAAGAAATGGTCTTGAATTCATGGAATTTCTTTTTCATCATGCCTGTATAATACCTGAATCATAACAATTATGTACACAATTTTAACAATGCTTTTTAATTAACAATTACCACAGTAATTTTCTGCAATAAATGCTGTGAATTATGTACACTGTATTATTACTATATCAAGAAAATGTTTCCAGTTTTTATTGCTTTTTATATGCCAGCTGGAGCATATTATGTTGTGATGTTGTCTATCTGTTAGTGTGTTACCAGTTTCTATCTGCACAATAACTTGAGTCATCCACCATCTACAGTTTCCGAACTTTGTGGATGGCTTGCAAGAACCTTTTGATTCTGGGTCAAAAGTTAAAGTCACTGTGCCTGAAAGAAAAAAATGGTATCTACATAATAATTCAAGTTGACCAGCATCCACAGTTACCGGACTGTGGATGGCTTGCACTTGGAGTAAGGAAGACCCCTATTGAGTGGGGGTCAAAAGGTAAGAGTTTAAGGTAACTCTGATTGATAGGAGAAACATGGCTTTTGCACAATAACTTGAGTTGTCTACCATCTGTAGTTACCAAACTTTGTGGAAGACATGCACTTTTGTTATTGAAGAACCCTATTTATATTGGAGTAAAAAAGTCAAAGGTCAAGGTCACTGACTGAAAGGAGAGAAATGGTTTCCACACAGTAATAATTGTTCTACATCACATACCTGGACCAAACTTTTTGGGTGGCTTGTACTTGAGGTAAGGAATAACCCCATTGATTTTAGGGTCAAAGATCAGGGTCGCTGTTGCTGAAAGAAGAATGTAGTTTCTGGAGAAATATTTCAGTTATCAACTATGTACCTTCACAATGGTTGGTGGATGACTTAAAATGTAGGAAAGAAGTTTATTGATTTTGTGATTAAAAGGTCAGAGGTATAGTTTCTTCAAATGAAAGAATAAAAATGTTATTAGCATAATAACTTTAGTACAGTACCTTGACCAAAGTATGTTTAGGGCTTGCACTTAAGGTACAGAAGAGGCTTTTTGATTTTGGGACAAAAGTTCAAAGAACAAAATGGATTTTTCATAATGATGTTTGTTCTAGAGTAAGTTTCTTTACCAAACTTTGTGGATGGCCTGCACTCAGTTAACGAAGAAATCTATAGATTCTGGGGTTTAAAGGTTAGAGGTCATGATCAGAGTTAGTCTAAAAAGAAAATAATGGTTTCTGCCCATGAAGTTTAGCTCAGGACTGCATAACTTGACCAAAAGTTGAGGGCATTGAGACCCATTAGTTAATAATTGCCAAAGTCAGCTATGCCCTACTAGTGCCTTACATAGAATCTATTAAACATGGGGCAGACATATAATGTGCCATGCACTACTAGTGCCTTACATAGAATCTATTAAGCATGGGGCAGACATATAATGTGCCATGCACTACTAGTGCCTTACATAGAATCTTTTAAGCATGGGGCAGACATATAATGTGCCATGCCCTACTAGTGCCTTACATAGAATCTATTAAGCATGGGGCAGACATATAATGTGCCATGCCCTGCTAGTGCCTTACATAGAATCTATTAAGCATGGGGCAGACATATAATGTGCCATGCCCTGCTAGTGCCTTACATAGAATCTTTTAAGCATGGGGCAGACATATAATGTGCCATGCACTACTAGTGCCTTACATAGAATCTATTAAGCATGGGCCAGACATATAATGTGCCATGCCCTGCTAGTGCCTTACATAGAATCTATTAAGCATGGGGCAGACATATAATGTGCCATGCCCTACTAGTGCCTTACATAGAATCTATTAAGCATGGGGCAGACATATAATGTGCCATGCCCTACTAGTGCCTTACATAGAATCTATTAAGCATGGGGCAGACATATAATGTGCCATGCCCTGCTAGTGCCTTACATAGAATCTATTAAGCATGGGGCAGACATATAATGTGCCATGCCCTACTAGTGCCGTACATAGAATCTATTAAGCATGGGGCGGACATATAATGTGCCATGCCCTGCTAGTGCCTTACATAGAATCTATTAAGCATGGGGTGGACATATAATGTGCCATGCCCTACTAGTGCCTTACATAGAATCTATTAAGCATGGGGCAGACATATAATGTGCCATGCCCTGCTAGTGCCTTACATAGAATCTATTAAGCATGGGGCAGACATATAATGTGCCATGCCCTGCTAGTGCCTTACATAGAATCTTTTAAGCATGGGGCAGACATATAATGTGCCATGCACTACTAGTGCCTTACATAGAATCTTTTAAGCATGGGGCAGACATATAATGTGCCATGCCCTACTAGTGCCTTACATAGAATCTATTAAGCATGGGGCAGACATATAATGTGCCATGCCCTACTAGTGCCTTACATAGAATCTATTAAGCATGGGGCAGACATATAATGTGCCATGCACTACTAGTGCCTTACATAGAATCTTTTAAGCATGGGGCAGACATATAATGTGCCATGCCCTGCTAGTGCCTTACATAGAATCTATTAAGCATGGGGCAGACATATAATGTGCCATGCCCTGCTAGTGCCTTACATAGAATCTATTAAGCATGGGGCAGACATATAATGTGCCATGCCCTGCTAGTGCCTTACATAGAATCTATTAAGCATGGGGCAGACATATAATGTGCCATGCCCTGCTAGTGCCTTACATAGAATCTATTAAGCATGGGGCAGACATATAATGTGCCATGCCCTGCTAGTGCCTTACATAGAATCTATTAAGCATGGGGCAGACATATAATGTGCCATGCTCTGCTAGTGCCTTACATAGAATCTATTAAGCATGGGGCAGACATATAATGTGCCATGCTCTGCTAGTGCCTTACATAGAATCTTTTAAACATGGGGCAGACATATAATGTGCCATGCCCTGCTAGTGCCTTACATAGAATCTTTTAAACATGGGGCAGACATATAATGTGCCATGCACTACTAGTGCCTTACATAGAATCTATTAAGCATGGGGCAGACATATAATGTGCCATGCCCTACTAGTGCCTTACATAGAATCTATTAAGCATGGGGCAGACATATAATGTGCCATGCCCTACTAGTGCCTTACATAGAATCTATTAAGCATGGGGCAGACATATAATGTGCCATGCCCTGCTAGTGCCTTACATAGAATCTATTAAGCATGGGGCAGACATATAATGTGCCATGCCCTGCTAGTGCCTTACATAGAATCTATTAAGCATGGGGCAGACATATAATGTGCCATGCCCTACTAGTGCCGTACATAGAATCTATTAAGCATGGGGCAGACATATAATGTGCCATGCCCTGCTAGTGCCTTACATAGAATCTATTAAGCATGGGGTGGACATATAATGTGCCATGCCCTACTAATGCCGTACATAGAATCTATTAAGCATGGGGCAGACATATAATGTGCCATGCCCTGCTAGTGCCTTACATAGAATCTATTAAGCATGGGGCAGACATATAATGTGCCATGCCCTGCTAGTGCCTTACATAGAATCTATTAAGCATGGGGCAGACATATAATGTGCCATGCCCTGCTAGTGCCTTACATAGAATCTATTAAGCATGGGGCAGACATATAATGTGCCATGCCCTGCTAGTGACTTACATAGAATCTTTTAAGCATGGGGCAGACATATAATGTGCCATGCCCTGCTAGTGCCTTACATAGAATCTATTAAGCATGGGGCAGACATATAATGTGCCATGCCCTACTAGTGCCTTACATAGAATCTATTAAGCATGGGGCAGACATATAATGTGCCATGCCCTGCTAGTGCCTTACATAGAATCTATTAAGCATGGGGCAGACATATAATGTGCCATGCCCTACTAGTGCCTTACATAGAATCTATTAAGCATGGGGCAGACATATAATGAGCCATGCACTACTAGTGCCTTACATAGAATCTATTAAGCATGGGGCAGACATATAATGTGCCATGCACTACTAGTGCCTTACATAGAATCTATTAAGCATGGGGCAGACATATAATGTGCCATGCCCTACTAGTGCCTTACATAGAATCTATTAAGCATGGGGCAGACATATAATGTGCCATGCCCTACTAGTGCCTTACATAGAATCTATTAAGCATGGGGCAGACATATAATGTGCCATGCACTACTAGTGCCTTACATAGAATCTATTAAGCATGGGACAGACATATAATGTGCCATGCACTACTAGTGCCTTACATAGAATCTATTTCAGGCAGGTTTGACACCTTTGTATCTCTTTCTAACTCTCTCTCTCTCTCTATCTCTCTCTCTCTACACATGTATTTATGTATGTATGTATGTATGTATGTATGTATGTATGTATGTATGTATGTCTCCCTAAGCAATGACCTAAGGAAGTTTATTTTTAGGGCTTTAATATCCTTCCTTCCTTTTAAACATACACAATACTGTATGCAAGATGTTACTGATGTTATCTTCATCCTATGCATTGTTTATTATTAAATTATTGTCATTCTACATGGACTTAATTGGAACAGAATTAGTTTGTTCATCATGTTATCTACATCTAAGTGTATGTTATGAAATAAATATGTTTTTTATGAGCCTTGATTTTTTGTTCTGTTACACTTTAATTAAAATATGAAAACCTGCAATCTGCAGAAAAAAATATTCAAATGATTTTTAATTCCTTTTTATTAACTCACCTGGCCAAGTGAGCTTATGATATGGTCCATCATCCATTGTGTCATCCATTCACAATTGCCATTTACAACTTCTCAAAAACTCCTCAACATAATTTGAACAAATTTGACAAAAAGAATTCTGGCATGAAGCTGTTTACAAATTTTTCAAATAATGCTGATCTGCCATTAATAAAAAAAATAGGAAAATCATTAAATGACTTATGAAAAAAATAACTCGAAAAAGAACAACATGGCATGAAGGACTTTTACATTTGTTCAAATGATACTGATCTGAGTTTAATTGTGACCACTGTTACTGAAAAAAGAAAAACTTTTGAACTACTTTTCAAAAACCACTGAACACAAATTTACTTCATTTTTAATTTTGTTTTTGCCCTAGACAGATATTGGTGCCCAGGTTGGGGGCTTTGGACATGTCACTTTATAATAAGTGTTAAATGTCTGCAAATTAGCAACATAGACATATAGCTATATATTCAAAGATATACTGAAATAAAATACAGAAAAAAAAATATTCAACTGAATAGATTGGCAACAACATATTCTGGAGCCTAACTAAAACATTGACAAAAGAAAGAAAAAGAAAAATTTTGAGAATAAAGGTCTTAGAATATATTGTACCAGTTGAAAGAACAGCAGTAATATTTTGCATGTACTATATCAAATGCATATTACATAATTATTGCCAGTGTTGTATCAAATCCATATTAAAAAATTGTTGTCAATGTTGATACATCCATTAAATGTAACCATTCATTCATCCACCATTAATGGTTTCCGGTCTCTCGCCACTGATTCTCAAAATCGGGTTCCTTATCATGCATACAAGTAATAGCATCTAATAAATTCCACAACACCCTTTCTACTCAGATTTCCATATTTTTTTGTATGTCTACTGAAAATGTGTTGCCTAGTAAAGGAAACTCTTTGCCAGCTGTAATTTAATCTATGATGAAATGTTCCAGGACTACATTTTCTGCTCTAAATCCAACCTTGAGTCCTTTAACATCTGTATTATTGTATCGTGTAGTCAACCTTGAGTCCTTTAACATCTGTATTATTTTTACAAACTGTGATATTAAATATCCCGTGTTGTCAACCTTGAGTCCTTTAACATCTGTATTATTGTCCCATGTTGTCAATCTCAAGTCCTTTAATATCTATATTATTGTCATGTGTTACCAACCTTGAGTACTTTAACATCTGTATTATTGTCCCATGTTGTCAACCTCGAGTCCTTTAACATCTGTATTATTGTCCGATTTTGTCAACCTTGAGTCCTTTAACATCTGTATTATTATTATAAATAAGGTAACTACAATTTCTGCACATAACAAAAACTAGGTATGGGGAGGATGGGTCTCCTTGTGTGTGTCCTCTAGTAATATTGCAATGTTGTATCACTGGACGAAAATGAAACAAGACTCCCTCCAAGGGACTGAAGCTTTGCTAGCCTAAAAAAAAAATTCAGGAATTCAAGATCAGATCATTTCTTCCTTTTAACTGCCGAGTGTTGAAACCATCTCTTATATTCTTCAGCAATAACAAGAGTTTCAAATTAGCTCCTGTGGAGGGCATATCGGATGTCAGATTGGCACCATTTTCATTTGGGACCAAGTAGACATCATTAGGAGTCTTTTGGCGAAATCTCCATTTCAGTATGACCATCCATTCAGGGGGAGTAGTGACAATAAGATTTTCAAGACAGCCATCGTGAAAGCCATATTTGATGTATGATTGGTACCATTTTCATTTAGAACCAACTACATATCATAATAAATCTTTTGGTGAAAATCCCATGTTGTATATTTGGGAGATGTGGAGATAACAATATTTTAAGGATGGTCACCATGGTGGCCATATTGAGGGTCAGGTCGCATAATTTTCATTTAGGATCAACTAGACACCATGAGAACTCTTTTAATGAAAACTCCATGCAAAAATGACTTTCCATTTAAAAGGAGTAGCAATAACAATAGTTTCAAGATGGCCACCATGTTGGTCATATTGGTCGTCAGATCAGCACCATTTTAATTTAGGACCAACAAAACATCTTAAAAAGTCTTCTGGTGAAAACCCCATGTTGATGTGACCTACCATTTTGGAGGAGTAATAATAACAAGATTTTCAAGATGGCTATCATAGTGGTCATATTGGATATCAGATTTGCACATTGTCCATTTAGGACGAACTAGACATCATAAGAAGTCTTTTGTGAAAGCACAGTGCTGATATGACCAGCCATCTAGGAGAAGTAGCGATAATAAGATTTTCAAGATGGCTATTGTGGCGACCATATTGGAGGCCATATTGGCACCATTTTCATTTACGACCAACTAGACATCATAAGAAGCCTAACAATGAAAATCCCATGCTGATATGACCATTCGTTCAGGAGAAGGAGCGATAACATGGTGGCCATATTGGATGTCTGAACTGCACCATTTTCATTTAGGCCTAACTAAATATCATAAGAAGTCGTTCAGTAAAACCCCATGTTGATAAGACCATCCATTCAGGAGTAGTGATCAAAAAATGTCAAGATAGCCGCTGTGGCAGCCATATTGGTTGTGCGAGTGGCACTATTTCATTCAGGACCAACTAGACATCATAAGAAGTCTTCTGGTGAAAATTCCATGTCAATATGACTTTCCATTCAGGAGAAGTAACGATAACAAGATTTTCAAGATGGCTGCTGTAGTGGCCATATTGGACTTCAGATCGGCACCATTTTCATTTAGGACCAACCAGACATCATAAGAAGTCTTTTAGTGAAGATCCAATGTTGATATAATCTTTCATCCAGGAGAAGTAGCAATAACAAGATTTTTATATTGAATGTCCGAACGGCACCATTTTCATCTATGATCAACTAGACCATACGATGAATGTGTGTGTAAAGTTTCATGGCAATCCTCAAAGTAGTTTAGGAGGAGTTGCGATAACAAACTTGTGTTAACGGATGGACGGATGACAGACAAAATATCATTCCACAAGCTCTTCTGGTATATGACCAGTAGAGGTGAAAAGGAAAAGACTCTATGTAAAATCTCCAAGAAATTGAATCGAAAGCCTTTTCAAGATCAATAAGTAATAGTAAACACTGTATACTTTTTTCTTCAGTGTAATGCATTATTTCATGTTATTCTTGTGTTTTCTCCAACGTATCTTAAATTGACCAAATTTGACAGAAAGCATCCTGGCAATGAAAATATTTAAATATTGTTCAAATGACGCCAATCTCCCATCAATTATGGTCACTGTTATTAAAATGGAAAAAAGTAAAGGAAAAAAAAAAAAACATTTAAGTGATTTTTTCTCAAAAACTGCTCAATAGAATTTGACCAAATTTGACAGAACTGATCATACCAGGATCGCTTTCGATTGTGTAGAAATTATGCTCTGCTGCCATAAAATTTGGTTTCAATTACCAAAAGTAGACAAACTTAAAAATTTGCAAAAGTAGACAAACTTAAAAATTACTTCTGCTCAAAAATCCCTCAATAGAAATTGACCAGATTATGAAGAAAACATCCTCACATACAGGACTTTCAAACTGGTTGAAATGATGCCAATCTACCATCAAATGTGAACACTGTTACTGAAAATAGAAAACATATAAACAATTTCTTCTCAAAACAAGGTCGATTAAAATGAACCAAATTTGACAGAAAAGATGCTTGTCAGAAGGTTTTCGAGTTTGTTCAAATGATGTCGATCCACCATCAGATTTGATTGCCATTACTAAAAGTAGAAAAGTATTTTTAAACGACTACTTCTCAAAAACTCCTGAACAGAACGTGATCAAATTTGACACAATGGATCCTAGCATGAAAATTTCTTAAAGTTGTTTAAATTATTGCGATCTGCATCAAATATGGCCACAGTCACTAACATAACAAAATAAAAAATAAAAAAATTATAGAACGCTGCTATGCTATCAAATATGGCTAACATTACAAAAATTATAAAAATCTTCGAACTTCTCAAAACCCACAGTACTAAATTTGACCAAATTTCAAGTTTATATAAACGATGTCTATCCACCATCAAATATGGTCACCGTTACTAAAAATAGACAAATATTTACACAACTTGATCTCCAAAATCTGAAATTTCACCAACTCAGAAAGCATCCTGGCATAACAGCCTTTCAATATCTGAAAAATTATATTGATGTGCCATCAAATATGGATGAAGGTATACAAACTGTTTTCGTAACATAATGCAATCAACAGCACTGCAAGAAATATCTACACAAAGCATCCAACTTAGCCAGATTGTTTGGCCAACTGCGCTTGTCTTAGGCTAGTAATGGCAGATGGCAGCAAAGTGAGCGATCTCAGCCCCACTTGGGCATCTTGCTGATTCTGAAACCATTTCTGTCGTCATGTCTCCCTGATCCCATACCTACATTCTCTCATATAATTCAAATTATATTTAAAAAAAGAAGAAGAAAAAAAAAACGTTGTGTTAATTGTTAAAGTATTGTATTATTCATGCAATGTTTTTTCAACGGAGAATGATTCGTAAAAGTGCTTTTTAATCCTGGAACAATTTCTATTATTTCTAGCCACGAATCCAAGGAGGGGAAGGGGGGGGGAGAGGAGGTATGAAGGCTTTAGCTCCACCAATGGCATGATCTATACAATGTTTCATTCCATATGTATCTGAAGCATATCGATGTTACGAACCATTCCTCGGAAGTTGTTAGCCCCACCGACCATTGTCATCCATGCTGGTTGTATTCATTTCAGCAAAGTTCTAAGACCATTGATCACATCTAAATCCAGATCGCCACATTCAAATCTTTCAAATTTAAGCGCTGTGCTAATTTAGTGTCTTGATCATGCATTTTTCTTTTGCATTTTGTTGATTTTAACGACACCTTTAACACATTATTGACTATATCATGCGGAGGAAATGGGAGCTAAGTACCTTTCCTAAGGATACACAGAGGCAGTCTGTCCTGCAAGATAAAAGAAAAATTCCGTGACTTTACATATGCAAACATGTACTAATACATCAACACATGCACAATCATATAGTCCTCACTTATTTTAAAAACGCATAAAATATCCTCAACGTGCTAAGAAAAAAAAAAAAAAAAAAAAAACTAACCCATTACCTTGATAAGGAAGTGCCAGGTATTGCGTCTAATCTCTTTAGGGCAAAAAAGTCGAGATTGAGCCAAACATGCATGTGATAGCTAAGATTTCTACAACCACTAGAATGGTAATCTGGATTTTAAAAAAAACAACCTGAGGTTGCTACTAGGTAATAACTAAAGAGCATTTTGTCACCCACCCCCACCGGCCAGGATTTACCAATGCTTTTATTTCTACCTTTACAATGTGTTCATGTAGAAATCTCTTAGTTCATGATACATCATCATCATCATCATCATCACCTTTATTAATTGGGTCCCTCAGAACAGTGTAATTGCAATTGAGAGTGGACATGTGTGGTGTTAAAATAGCGCTTAATACAGGTTAAAACAACTGTGAAAAACAGGAGTTCAGACATTAAAGACTGAAGGTGGTCAGGGCCAGTTGAAGGGATTCCAATATTGGCTGACTGGTCGGGCTCCCAAGGAGGCTGTTCCACATGATGACAGAGAGGGGGAAGAAGAGGCTCTTGTAGACAGATGAGGTTGTTTGGAACTTCCAGTATTTCATACTGTATCCTGAAGTCCTAGATGAAGTAGTTGTAAGGTATGTCAACCAGATGGTGGGTGATCCGGTATTGAATGGTCACTCTAGACTTATTCTTTCTTTTCTTCAGTCTGTCCAATCCCTTGTCTTTGAGCTATGATGTTATACTGCTAGTCCACTGGTAGCCATGTTTAACAAATATGGCTGCTCGTCTCTGGACTGCTTTGATGTTGTTGATTGCATGTTCTTTATGTGAGACCCAAGTAGTAGGGGCATATTCAAGTACGGGTGTAACAAGTGTTTTGTATGCTTGCTTCTTAGCATCTGGAAGGCTGGATCTTGTGTTACGCCTTAAAAAACCCATGGCGGAATTTGACGTTTTGGTGATGTTGTCAGCGTTCTTACTACAGGATAGGTCACTAGAGCTGGTGACTCCAAGACATTTCACACTACTGATGATCTTCAGGGCGTGTCCTTTGATGTTGACTTAACTCCACATATAGAGTTTTCTTTTCGGCTGGTTTCTTTCTTGGTACACTGACATTAGAATCGCAGTTGGCATGGTGGTCACTAATGTCAGGAACAACAACTGATGGTCTGTTTTGTGAAGAAGAGGTCCAGGGTACTGTCTTCTTTGTTTGAGCAGTCGACGATTTTGTTACGACCTTATTTGCTATCCAGATAGAGGACGGGTTCATTAATAAGCTGTATGCACTGATGACCATTGATATAATTTGACAATGTAAAGGATGAAAGTATATTCGACCAATTTGTATCTGGGAGGTTGAACTCGCCAGCTATCCAGATGTCAGTCCCTGGGAACTTGAGTCGTACAGAATTAGCAATGCTGATTAAGTACACAGTGTATTCAATGTTATTTTTGGTAGTAAGAGTGTACATTGGAAAGGCCATTAGGGTTTGAGAGTTCACGTACTTGATTTTTCGTAGAACAATATCGCAATCTGTGTCGATGAAAACATAATCGCTTATAATATATTTTTATTAGAAGTAATGTGCCTCCGTACCCATCAGTTCTATCATTTCGATAGATGTTATAGTCACTATTTGGAGGGAAAATTTCATTATATCTGATCGAGTCATTATGCCATGTTTACAACCAGAGACTATGCTAGTGATGACTTAATACAAAAGTTCTGGAAAGTACATTTTTCTCTTACACTCATAACTGTCTGGGTATTTCTGGTGACAATCTGATGTTATTTCTCCGTAGTTCTGTAGGTATTTAGGGATGACAATCTGATGATATTTGTCCATAGCTCTGTGTATTTAGGAATGACAATCTGATGTTATTTGTCCGTAGTTATGTAGGCATTTAGGGATGACAATCTGATGTTCTTTGTCCGTAGCTGTGTGGGGTTCTTTTTCAGGGGGCCAGACTACAAGGTGGTGGGTGGATGGTCTTCATGGAGTGAATCTTAACTGTTATCAGTGACGTTACAAATAACAGATAAGTTTGAATTGTTACGGTTTGAACTGCTACTACTACTGCTACTACTACTACTGCTGCTACTACTACTACTACTGCTACTGCTACTACTACTACTGCTACTACTACTACTGCTACTACTACTGCTACTGCTACTACTACTACTACTACTACTACTACTACTACTACTACTACTACTACTACATATGATCTAGATAATTACTCCTATCAACTGAATTGGCACTATAGTATTTAAGCCTTCAATGTGCGAGATATTTTCAACTTAGTCTCATAATACTGTCTTAAAAAGGTATGTGAATAAGTTTAGTAGGACACAATTACAACAAGTGATGGTAATGTCAGGACTTCCCTTGTGTAAGATCTACTTCATCCTTCACATTGTGTTACGACTAGGGGTAAATGTAACAAAAGAAAAGACTCAAACAAGCTTTCAAGACTTAAAATACAAATATTCAATTTCCTAAAATATTAAAATATTTCAACAAACAATCAAAGTGAAATAATTAAAAATAACTATCAGTATAGAATATCCTTAAAAGTCCTAAATTGTTCTAAAGTTCACTGATCCGGAAGTTAATCCAAATATTCCGAATGAAGTAGGTTCTGAATGAAACCTTCACTGTACTGATGTACTAACAAGAATCAGTTATATCCAAGTGTTATAAATTCCAAATAGTCCTTGTGAATATGGAATATCACAAGTTCTAGAAATGTTTCCGATAATTCCATGGAGCTGTATAATTATTAAAGTTTAAAAAGCAGTACTAAATCCTAAATATACTGTATTATAATATATATAATATCACTGAAGTAGAATATCCACACAAAATGAACCAATCTCGTTTATGACCTCTCAGGCTGACAAACTATGCTAGGAATTCCAAACACAGCAATACATATCATTATATAGCTTCTGACTGCGCAGAATGGAATAAGGAAAACCAATTTAAACTGTATTGCTGCTTATAAACAATTTAATCCTTCTAGAAAACAACCTTCCCAGAACCAATCAGAAACTAGGTTATGCGTGACACCACTAAAGTACTTGTGCACTGACGTTATTACCAGTCAACAAAGTATTGACTCTTAATTTGAACATAGAATCTAGGTCAGAAGTTCAACAAATTCTCACGCTCTAATCACGTGAAATGATTCATGTTTAACCAATATTTCCCAAGTCCAATGTACTGAGTCACATTGAAATATCGTATATGTACTTTCTGCAAGACGACAGCTGTTAGACTATTAAGCAGAGATCATAAACTATATCATTATTTAAAAACGAGATGATACATAATTCCGTAACAATTGTCAGTAGGCCACAGTTACAAGTGATGGTAATGTCAGGACTTCCCTTGTGTAAGGTATACTTCATCCTTCACATTGTCAGTAGGCCACAGTTACAAGTGATAGTAATGCCAGGACTTCCCTTGTGTAAGGTATACTTCATCCTTCACATTGTCAGTAGGTCACAGTTACAAGTGATGGTAATGTCAGGACTTCCTTTGTGTAAGGTATCCTTCATCCTTCACATGGTCAGTAGGATACAGTTACAAGTGATGGTAATGTCAGGACTTCCCTTGTGTAAGGTATACTTCATCCTTCACATTGTCAGTAGGCCACATTTACAAGTGATGTTAATGTCAGGACTTCACTTGTGTAAGGTATACTTCATCCTTCACATT